>SCDZ01000156.1:0-141075 GCA_004143845.1 Drosophila lacertosa | reverse complement strand
AATAAATAAAATAAATAAAATAAATAAAATAAATAAAATAAATAAAATAAATAAAATAAATAAAATAAATAAAATAAATAAAATAAATAGAAAAAGAATCTTTAACTCATGCTCAACTTAAGGCAACTATTTTATGTTTTATTTTTTAATCCAATAACAACTTAATTCATTTTCGATAAGACTTGTCAAACTTGAATCTTTTGCCGAGACCGTCTTCTGGGTTAATTGGCAAGCATGTTGATCTTCATGCCACCAGCAAGTGATCAAGTGACGGAGAAACACAATTAAACGATCCCTTGTCCAGTCCACTCGATGATGAATTGCCGCGTCGTGTCAAAATTGGCTACTGAAGAAGGAGAAGGGGGAAGGGAGCAGGGGGGAAGGGGTAAGAAGCGCCCACGCAATCCCAGCTAAAAGGCTGAGTAATAAAATTATAAGCGGGATTAGTGTCGCTGGACACAAAAGCCGCAGCAACGAATTGAGACAAACAATGACAGACAAGCCAAAAGAGGCTTCCACGAAGCCCAGCAGCAAATAATAAAAAAAAAAAAAATAAATAAATAAATAAGAGAGACTCAGTTGGAGTCGGAGGCAGCTTGTAGGGCTTAGCTTCTAGTGTGACAGATTGATTAGTGTGTCATGTTATGTGACTGAATACTGAACATGTTTGGGTTATGGCCTTTTCAAGGTGAGCTTGGAACGGGACCTTCAAATCGCTGAGCGATTTATCTAATCACAGGTCAGTCAAGGCTGCTGTGTCCTTGACGAGCAGCGCGTGCCGCGTCGTGTGACCTGCCACTGTCCTGCAGGATAATCGAGGCGAGCGCGTGGCACATTCCCTTCAACTCTAAGGACACTTTAAATTTGACCTTGGCTTTAGCCGCTTTCTACAAATCGTTTAGCCCTGAAATTTCTTCTTTTATGTAGCTGATTTTATATATTATTTGTGACTCTTCGTCCTGAAATTCCCTTTCGAGCAAGTCCAACTTTCTGTGCTGTATCTGTATCTGTATCTTTTTGTATGCCTTGGGTTGGTTCAGCTTCATTAACGGTGATTTGTAATGGGTGTTGGCGAGTATCTATAAAAATTGTATTAAGCTGAATAAATGGAGGCCGGGCATTATTAATTTGCAATTGCGTATAACGAATACGAGTCCATAGATCTTCCATTATATTGGCTGTGGATGCGTTCGCAAGAAGCGCTTACAAATTGCCTTGTGCAATTATCGCCACGGCCGATAACGGACATTGGCCAAAGATCAGCACAGCAGGCGGATCAGGAGCTCCAGCTCCAGCTCCAACTCCAACTCCGAGTGGAGTTATGGCCAGGCGATGAGCTGGCTAATTGCTTTTAACGGTTGAGTGCGAGAACAGCGATGCAATTATCCAGATGCATTTGGCTTGATTGCCGCCAGACACGGCCTAGTCTAGAGTTGGCCCAGTCGATGGCCATTTGGGGATTTGGCGTCAGTGAAAGCGTTTAATTATTGACTATATCGAGGCTTTATAGCGCATTAGAAGGCTCTGAGTTATTGCATTTTTAAAAGTCTTATGATTAGTTCTGAATACAGCTTACAAATATAAACGATATGAATTCCAAGTTGGTATTCACATAACTTTAAAAGCATAAATTAAATAATTCTATCGAATGAAAGTGATTAAAAATAATTTAATTTACTAATTATATAAATGATAACTATTTACATTATTATTAAAAAATATAAACAGTATGAATTCCAAGTTAGTACTCAAATAACTTTTAAAGCATAAATGATTCTATAAGAATAAAATGCCTTAATTAAATATTTAATGTACTAATTATATAAATGATAATTATATACGTCTTATGATTATTTCTGTATATAGCTTGCATATAAATACGATATGAATTTCAAGTTGGTATTTACATAACTTTTAAGGCATAAATGATTCTATTGAATGAAAGAGATTAAAAAATATTTTAATTTACTAATTAAATAATTTATAAATATTTACTTTACAGTCTAGAAAAGATAAACTATATACACACATATATATATTTATAACAATAAATAAACTTGCTTTTAAGATCCCATCAAATTCATTTTAATTATTGTTTTTAACTTAATATTTTTTACCATTTAGTTATCTAATAAAATTTTATTTCAATAGTCTAATTTTATATGATTTTAAAGCGAAAAAAATTATGATAAAAAAAATTGTGTCGGCTTTTGCAAAGTTTGCATTCATATTAAAATAAAATTCTCGGTTATATAAAAACTCAATATGGAATACTTCAAAATATGTGTAACCAAGTTAAGTTATTAAGTTTTTTTTAATAATACATTTTTTTTATTTAAAAACTGTCTTTAGACAATACATAAATTTAGTTAATAATTGAAATTCACTAAAAGTGATATGTATGTATTCAATATATAAAAGTGTCCTCGTCCTTGTTCGATTAAGGCTGCCCAAACACCTTTAGATACTTTTGGATCAACCTCAGCTTGAACTTTGATGTTTTTGGCGTGTGTAAAGTATGTGAAATAAATAAACTCAACTCGTTGGCATAATAAAAAAATTATTTTATATATCTTAAATATTTTATAAATGCATAAAATGTTGCAAGTTGCGTATTTTATTATGAAAAATATAAAATGTACCATACTAAAATCTAAGTTAAGAGTAATTAATTAATATTTGCAAACATCTCACAGTTTTTAATATCAAAAGATGCTCAACTTTGGATTAGCATAGACTGGACTTAAGGGAGTTTTTGATATAGAACTGGGTTTTTAAACATATGCCAAACGAACTTCGTTATAAAATATTAATTAATTAATTGTTTGATATTAATTTTTATTATTAGCTATAATTTTTCCATTTGATAAGCACTTACCAATTAAATCTCTCAAAGTGAAGAACTTAAATGCAGAATTTGTTGCGCTTATCGAAATCAGACTAAAAATAACTTTTAACTGATTGTCTATAGAAGGATGACCTTATCACCTTTTATTTATTATTATTTATAATATATTTATTATATTTATATTTATTATATTTATATTTAATATATTTATATATAATATTATTTCTATAATGGTAACTTTTCTTTACTAACTTAACTTATTTCTCTATTTTCCATGGATGAAGGCATCTTAATCCTTTATCTCCCTTAAACCAAATTATTTACTTATTTTTGTTTTGAGCTGTCTATATTATATTTATTTATATATTATATTTTATTATATATTTATACTTATTATATATTATATTATTACATTACATTATATATTATATATTTTATTCTATTTTTCCATAAAGCTTATCATTGAGTAATGATATTATTTTTCTTTATATACTTTTTCTTTATACCCCTTGAATTTTAATTCATACATTTTAATAATATTATACAACAAATAAAAAACTCTTAACTTAAATTGAATTAATTTTTAAAAAGTGTTCCAAGTTATTTATTAGTAAGCATTAGATAATAATAAATAATAAATTAAAAATGCATTAATACAAATTAAAAAAAAATGCTTTAGTCATAAAATTTGTTTCAGAATAAGCAACTGCCAAAAATTGCTGTTTTTGCAGTTAACGGCTAAACGTTGCTGTTGGCCGAGTTGGGCTTGTGGCCGACTAATAAATTCGTAACAAATCAATGACCTCACAGACTCTTGGATGGATGTCTGACAATGGCTCGGAGCGGCAATAAAACTACACGCATTTCTACTTTAGCACCCGAGGAGAATAAATCCTCGGCTGGGCCTAGAGAGGCTCCAAGTACTTGCTGTACATTCTTCACGCATCTCAAAATATGCTCAGCCCAGGATAAGGGAAGAGGGGGGCAAGGAGTAAGAAGTCAGGGATCCTCAGTCAATGTTAAAAAAAAAATATTCTCGTTTCGCGTTTCTCGTTCCCACAAGTTCAACTCTAATTGTGACTTTATTTGCGCATTTATTGCGGTCGCAAAAGACACAGATACAAACAGCAGCAACAGTCGCAGCAAGTCGCAGCAGCGCCCTTAGAAGCAGCATCTACTTGGGTGGTCTCGAACAACTCGCGGCGCATCTTCAAAGCTTGCCACGGACTCGGTCTGCAACTTGAACATGCAACAAACGAACAAGCAGCAACCTGAGGCAGCTTCGCGTTCGCGTTCGGATTCAGATTCAGATTCAGGCAATGCGTTCTTCTTCGTTCATGCAACACAGACAAAAGCTGAAACTCTGTGGAGGAGACGACACCCAAACTGAATTCTAAATGATCGTTGAAATTCTCCAGAACAGTGTTTCTTTGGAATTTGCAAATGAGTTGTGTGTGTGTGCGAGTGTGTGTGTGTAAGATTCCTATGTATGTACAAAGGCTTCTGCCTCTAGCTGCGAGAGTTGAAGTTGTCTTTGATCCGAGTGCAAATAATAAATTTGCAGCTTTTGGTCGAAAGCCGGAGACATTCAGGAGACGTTGTAATCCAAGACTCCAGACTGGAGACTGGCCCGAACTGTGGCCAACTCTGGCACTGACCCATTTAGACAAACTTCAGACAGACAGTTTTTTCCGGAGACTCAAAGTCTGTTGCAGCTGCGCCTAACAAATCCAAAGCTTGTACAATTTTATTGGTATTAATCATCGTTGTTGTTGGTTGGTTGGCAAAATCTTGTAATAGTTTTCATGTTGATTGATGAAGTCGATTTTCCGTTTTGAGCCCAGCCCCGTTTGCCAATAAATCAAATTGCCAAACAGCGCGAAACTTTCGCTGACAACTTGAGCGAATTGACCCGCAGCCAGAAACTTGCCCCCATTGGTGGCAACTCCAAGAGACTCCCCTCTCCCTACTCTCTCACCTCGTTGCACAAAATCAGCATTTAAAGTTAATTAAGGTCCTGCTTGGACTTCATTTGAACTCAGCTCGTTTCCCATTTTCCATTTGCCATTTTCCAGTTTGATTTTGCATGTCGATTGGATTTAAATTAATGGCTGATTTTTCTCAGCTTTCATTTCATGTTTTTGACTTACTTTTAACTTGAAGTCTAATTGTTAAATAATAGCTTTAAAGTGTTAATTAATGAGAGACTTGATTTAATTTACTAAATTGTATTCACTTATTTATTACATTTAATTGTTTAATCGCTTTTTTATATAAGCGAATAAGGTTATAATAACTAGTTTAAACCAGGCTTAAACTATTGACTAACCACGAGATACATTTTATTTATTGAATAAAGCTGCTGATTCTCACATGAAAGTGCTAAACATAATCCAGCTAATAATAATTACTTAAGATTGAATATTAGGAAAAAACAAGCTTGGAAAATTATCTATTTAATTTCATGACTCTTTTTGAGATACTTTTATTATTCCAAATTAAACAAGCGTTAGCTTTTTAGAAAGCCTAAAAGAAAAGCATTAAAAAAACTGACTTCATCTTCATTTTTTTTTTCTATTTTTACAGCATTTTTTATTATTATTTGTTTTTATTTTATTTTCCATATTGACATAATTCATTCTCAGCTTTTTGTTAGAACTTCTATTGAGTTTAGCTTGTAACACAGTTGACTCAAAACATGTCCTCGTCTCAATAAGCGCCCCAAGTTGTTGTCTATTAACGTTTATTTTTTTGTTAACAACCTTCAGTTTGTGGTCTTTTCCAATTAGCTTTTAGGGCCTTCGACTGCGACGGCATATTTCACGGCACTTGTTTGTTGGCCAAGTCGGCAGAGCGTTACTAACTGTTGGCTACTGCATTGTGGCACGTAGTCGCGGTGGCAACTTTCATTAGCCAAGTGGAAAGAACCATTTGAAGAGTGCTTGAAGCAGGTGTGCCACACTCTAAAGATACCCTGTGAAAAGCTCAAAAGAGAACATGCTTCTATTTACATTTAAACCAAACATTATATAGTATAGTATATATTTTTTTTTATTTACACAGATACACTCACACACTCATACATATATACACACCTTTCTTCTTCTTATCTCAATCCCTGCAAGCCTTAACAACTTTGTTGTTTAATGTCCGATCTTTATGGATCTTTTAGCGTTTATGCTAAAGTGAATTTCCTCTATATAAAAACATTTAAATTTTTATTGATACCACACTAAAACTTACATAATAAACTTTAAGTATATACTCAGAATACACAATAAATGTCATATTAAAAAATGTATAAATAATTACAAAAATGGCAGGAAGGATAGACAGAAGGATCTGACAACGATTCGCCTTTTGATGTTGATTAAGAATAAAAATGTATATCCAGTTAAACTTCTCTAACTTAACAGTTTATGCATGTAGTCAAAATAAGCATTTATTTTATTTTTATTATTAATATATATTTATAAACAAATATACACCATTTTAAACGTAAAATTAATTAATAAAAATATCATTTTAAGTTGGTAGGTCCAAAGTGCAAATTATAGTATTAATAAACATTCTACAAAATAGACAATGAATATAAAAATAAATAAATAATAATACTTAATAATAATAAAAATAAAATAATAATAAATAAATAAATAAAATAATACACTAAATAATACAAACATATTCGTAATTGGTATATATATAGAAAAATATATATGATATATGATATATATAAACACATAAATACCTACTTGAAATAAAATCTAGAATTATCAATAAAAGTATCATTCTTCCAAAACACAATCTAATAATGTTTATATCGGGACAAATTGATTATATTTAACGCACTTATTATAAACAAAAATTGATGCATTAAATATTCTTATAAAAAATTTTAAGAATTTTCTTCATATCCATTTAATTTTTTTTTCGCATATTGATTGTGTTTATCGCATTTAATAATATATAACAAATTGTTGCAATGAACATATATATTTTATTTTCATATTTATTTAATTATTGATTCATATAAATTGTTTAATTGTCAGGTTAGTGGGAGGCACTTTATTATTATAAGTAGAGGTAGTAATATTCCCCTTATTCTAACTATGCCATCACTTGATTATTATTAAAAATAAAACAAATATTAATCATTATTTTTTACATTTTAGGTACGAAATTTTCTTTACCAAGCTCAAGTTTTTTCTTTTATAAATTATTGAATTAGAGAGTTACAAATTACATAACAATATTATTATTATTTTTTTTTTTTTGGTGGACAACTTAAATTTCATTTAAAAGCCAACTTTCAAATTCAACTAGGTCTATTGTCAATTTTTAAAGCTTCAATATATTTTTAGCATTTCTTGTGTGTTTTAAGAGCTGCATTTCCTTGAAATTAAATAACTTTTTTTGCTGCACATAAAGACTTCCACTAAAGAAACCCTTTATTTATGTGCATTTAACATTTCACTTCATACATAAACTTTCATTTATAGACTTTAGATGATTTACTGCTCAGTAAGCAAAGCTGAGGCGCCACCTGCAAACAACAACAACAACAACAACAGCAAGAAAAGAAACCTTTAACAACAACAAAACGAAAGGCCATAATAATTACAAAATGGGGGTACTGCAAACAAAACTGACATTTTACACCTTTTCATTATCTCGGCTGGCAAACAAATCAGCAGACAGAAGACGAGCAAACAAGCTGCAACAAAAAGCAGCAACAACAAAAAGCAGCAACAACAAAAAGCAGCAACAACAATGAGAACAATGCAAACATAACGAATAACGAATAACGAATAACGAACAGTGCACAAATAAGTAGGTGCAATGTATTATTTGTTTTATCGCTTAAATTGCGGCTAAAAAGCGCTAAGCGTTAACCCCTCCCCCTGCCCCTTGTGGCACCCGCAACAACTATCAGAGGAGGAGGACGTTGCCCCTCTGCCGCGCCCTGTGGCAATTTGTGTGCAACAGTGCGCAAACTTCAACTCCGGCAGAGTCTTGGCCAAGAAGCGAATGCCGAGTTGGCTAGAACGGGCTTTTGCCATTCTGGTTAGTGCATAATTAGCCTTCTTAATCGTGATCCATTTCCTACACTTGGCAAAATGAAAACGTTGCACATAATTTACGAGCTGGAAAAGGGGAAAAGCGAAGTTGAAATTAAAAAAAAAAAAATTAATTCAATTGCGGCTACTGTGGAATTAGCAGGCAATTGGGGGCTGCACAAGGGGGCGGGGTCGGATCAGCGAGGCGTGACAAAGCTAATATTAAAGCAAAGGTGGCATAAATTAAACAACAACAACAACAACAATCACGTATCATTTAACAGGAAATTGCGACGTTTCGAATGTCGAACATTAAGTCATAATTGTATCTGTCAGATACTTTTTTTTCTCGAATTGAGGGGCAAACCAAAAACATAACATCGAATTTCGAAATTCGAAGTTCGAAACCAGTTTTTGAGGCTGGAGAAAACTCTCCACACACAACCATTGCTCCTGCACACACACACACACACTTGGGTTGTAGAGGGAGACAAAAAGCAATTTTGGAGTCTTGGTGGTTGCAACCAAATGGGGCGGAGTTTAAGATACACACACACAGATGTTCCCGCCAGCGAGTCAAGGATAACAGCCCCCTGTGATGGAATTATCAACGTGTTTTCTTCTTCTTCTTCTCTTAGTTTTTTATTTATGGTCTTCACTGCGTTCCCAATTTAATTAGTCTTGCGCTCAGCGTAACGAACCGAAGAAACCGAAAAGCAAAAAAATAAATAAAAATAAAATAACAACAACAACAATAGGATACACTCATAAAGATGAGACGAGGCCTGGCCTGGACGAAACTTGGCAGTCAGGCCAATTAAGCGATCTTCCACACGAGACCAGGCCAACTGGCCAACTAACCAACCCGAGCCAACCTGGGCCCAACCCGGGCCAACTTGGGCCGAGGCGTCTTATTTCTTCTCCAATTTCCGTTGTGGCTCGCAGCGTTTCTGAGGCGGCCAACAGACGGCCAACAAATTGCGCACAACTTCATCATAATCAACGCGCGGCAAACAGACAGACTAAGCGGGCATGCCAGCGTTAACAATACCCTGTAAAATTGATAGCACAAAAAAATTTCTTTTTTTATAAATTTAAACTAAAAGCAGCTTTTTTATGAGAAGCACAAGATACCAAGAAAAAATACCCTGTAAAATTGCTTATAAAAAAATGTGTTTTTTTTTAATTTGAATTAAAGAAGAAAAATAAATCTTTATTAAATAGGGTTTTTTGGGTTTTTAAGGCTTATATTCTGGCCTAATTTGGAAGTCTAAAAATGTATTAAATAAATTTTTAAAAGTATCAAAATTTGCCAATAGTTATTTATTCAACACAGCTGTTTATAGAAAATAAAATAAAAAATGTAATTATTTTAATTAATTATATAAGAAACACAAGAAGAAGAATAAATCTTAATTTAATAGGGGTTTTTTGGGCTAATTTAGAAGTCTTTAAGTGTATTAAATAGATTTTTAAAAGGATTAAAATTGGCCACTAATTATTTATTAAACACATTTTATTTTATTTTATTTTATTATTTACTTCAACTTCATATCACTGAATACCCTTTATATATGGCTGCCAACAGGGTATACTCAACGGCAAGCTGCGAACTACAAACTGAAAAACTAAGGTTAAATGCTGGCTAAATTATTTTACGTGCCGCAAGTCGCCGCAAGTTGCCACAAGTTGCTGCAAGTTGCTGCAACTTGGCCCATAACTCAGTTTATCGGCGCGGGAACGGGCGGAAAATGATGTGAAAATTGTGCCATAACTTTTGGTTGCTGCTGCTGCTGCTGCAGTTGCTGATGCTGCTGATGCTGTGTGTTGCATGCCCCGTCGGCTGTTGCAGTTGCGCGTGTTTTTTTTTATTTGTTTTAGAAATCACAGCAAGCAAAACATAAATTGCATTTTACGATATTGATTGGCCCAATGATCATCCCGTTGTTTGTTGTTGTTTGTTGTTGTTGTGGGCGTGTTTGTTATTTGGCTTTTCGCTTTCGCAACTTTTAGACAGCATTTTTTTCTGAGTTGATTTGGCCCTGGGCTGAAAATCAAGCGCATTATTTGCTCAGCAGGAAATTATTATTATTATTATTGTTATTATTTGGCTAAGATTAAATATCATTGAGTTATGGTTAGATTTTTTTGCAAAGCCTGCTTTTCAATAGAAATGTTTTTTGCATCCCAGGCAGCCTTTCAAAGGGGCGTGGCAAGATTTGAAGTTGAATGTGTTTGTTTCCGGTTGCAAAGTGAAACTTTTGATGGGATTAACTTTCAAGGAGAATGTGAATGAAAAGAAAGATGAAAGTTTGTTTACTTGATTTTTAAACTAATATATTTTAATGAAATACAAAACAAAAAAAACCCTGAAAATAACAGTTGAAATGTTTAAAGTAGAAGCCTTAAGGAATTAAAACCACCTGATAAATTATTAAACTTAAAGTTTCTGTTATCTTTCGTACTTTAGGTTATTCTATAAATTGTTGTTATTTGTTTAGTATTTAACTGGTCAAGCTGCCAATAAGCTAGCAGAAAAACTATTAAAAAAATATATATTAATAAACATATTTTTAATAAAAAAATTAAGGATTTAACAGCTTTTAAGCTAAAGTTGCTTGTGAGTTTTAAATATAAATTTTTATTTAAAATTCACAATAAACACGAATATTTCTATGAGAAGTAATTTAAAAGGGTATTTGTGTAACAACATAAAAAAAGAGTTTAAGTATTAAAAATGTTTTTATTTTAGTTTTATAATGCTTTTACCAGTATGGGCTGCTGTAGATAAATTATATTTAAATAAGCTTCAGATCTACAAAATAAAATCCCTGAACCTATTTAATAGCTAATATAGAAAACGTCTCTCATATAATTTCACATTTAAATGTTCTCACTTAAGATATAGTCTTCTAAATTATTCAATTATAGTTAATAACAGCCGTTGTCCTTAAAGTGGAAGCCTTAAGGAATTAAAACCGCCCGAAGAATCTCCCAAAGAGATAAATAATTAATCTTTAAGTTTGTGTTTATTTTAAATTTTAATGTTATTAATTATATTTCTATTTTATTTGCTTTGATTGATTTTTGTACATTTTCCCCACACAATAAAATGCAATATTTTACTTTACTTCCAATAAAAAAGCACTTTACCTAAGTAGATACGGATTCTGACTTAATTGTTTAATTATTAGTATATTATTATATTATTAATTATTAGTATATATTATATATTAGTATTCACGCACACTTGTAAAATCAAACATTAGTGAAATAAATTTAATATTTAATTTAAATATTAATTTAAATGCTTTTATTTTAGGCATCCAATTTGTCCTAAAGGGAGTTTTAAAAGTAGTTCTGTTAAATTAACCACAGCTGTATATTACAAAATAAACTCTTTTTTATAAATAGATCAAAATGTTGCTCTTCTTTTTTGAATGTTATTCAGTTTTTGGCAACTGAGGCACGTTTGGTGCTCATTGTAGAAAGGGAACCCAAAAAGCGGATTACGAATAACAAAAAAAGGGGTTTGTGCAATCCGGAACAGCTGCAAAGTGGAAGTGGATGTGGCTCTATTTAAAACACCATCAGAAGGAAGTGCAATAAAAACAACAACAACAACAAAAACAACGAGAGCAACAACTTTATGAAGACATAAATTGGCAAATTGAAAAGCCTGTCCCTGATGATGATGAGCCTGATCAATGGTGAGGCAGCTAAATATTAAAACTCATTCCGACACGCTGCACAATTTGGCGTCCATCTCGACTAGACGCGACCTGCAATTAAACCATTAAGTTAATGGCCAAGTGCGAGCTGGACAAGATGCGAACCACTCGAACCACACTGCTGAACCACTCCGGTCGGGCCACTTAGCTGGCCAAATGGGAAAACGCGTACAACGCGCCACGCCCACTTTTGGCTGCCACCCAACTAATTGCTGTTCTTGCAACCACGAGGCAAGCATGTAAAACGCGAAGCAGGCTCCGACTTGAGCCATGGAAATTGCATATTGAAAGAGTTACGATGGCGCAGACGAGACAAAAGTCGAGGTTCTTTAGAGTACATGCTACTATGATAACCTGCAATTATTTATTTTTTAATCAAAATTTGTTTATTAATATTTGTTAAACAGGCTTTCTGTGCAATTAATTCGGAAATAAATCTTAGAATATTAATATTGAAATGAACCAAAAAACAATTATACATTTATTGAAATATCATAACGGTATCCAATAGTCTAATGAAATGTACGCCATCTCCAAATAATATTATAATAATCATGGGCATTAAATTTTCTACTACAAACAAATCTAAATACAACCTAAAAATAATAAAATATATAAAAGTAACAGTTTGGCTATAAGGAAAATCTTTAAATCTTATTTTATTACAATTTTAATTGCTATAATATTATAATATATATATATTTATAATATATAGTTTGTTATGTATGAAATAGGAATAGAATAAACTCAAAAAAAAATAGTATTATTTTTTATCTTATCTGCAAATTATTTAATATTTATATTTAGTATAAAAACGGCTTAGATTTTAAATATTTTACAAAAAAACTGAAAAACACTTGGCATATAAGGAAGATAATATAACAATGCTTAAATTTAAAAACGTGTCAGTTAGGTTTTTTAAAGGTACTACAAACAATTCCTCGAATCCTAAATATTATAATAATTATAATAAAATAATATGTTGGCTAACTAGCAACAATAAGTTAGTCAACAAGTTAAGAACCTAACTTGCAAATTAATTCTAAATAATTCATAAGAAGAAAAGCGATCAAAAAAAATTAATAATATTATAATATATTAATATAATATATATTAATAAATATAAATACTCTTCCTGTCTTCCAAATTAAACAAGAGATACCTTTTTAAAATACCCAGAATATAGACAGCAGAAAATAATTTTTTCTTGTTTTTGATTATCTTCCGTGATTTTTGTATTATTTTTCTTACTATTTGGCTTTAATATCATAACCAATTTATTTAAGTTCCAGCCCTAAAATTTCATTTAGAGCATATACAAATATATAAAATAAATAATATGTATTGTATAATTGTATATTGTATGTGCAGGTGTATGTATATCACATATATATATAAACATATGTATCTACTATATTTATATCTCTTAATCTACGTCACAAAAAATATCATAGAGATAAATGATCCAAGGAATTTTTAATTTTCGCTCATTATTTTTTTATTTTCATTCCTAAGCTTTAGTTGGCTAATATCCCCCTCTAGTCAACTTCTGCAGGGTATTCGAGTTTGCTTGCAACGCAATTATGCACTTGATGGCAACGCAGCAAGTGGTTTATTTTTGTTGTTGTTGTGTTTGTGGCTACATTTATATTAAACTTGAATTGGGTGCTTAAATAAATTATTTAATAAGCACATGATCTACGCATTTAAATAGTCGCTATATATATTATTTTATTTTTTTATTTTCTTTTGTTTGGGGCCAAGGGCCAACGCGGCCACGCCCACAGCCCCCTTGCGAAAGAGTGAGTAAGTCTTCATTTTGCAATTTCTCGCCGCAAATCATTGCAATTTAAGGATGCCAGAAGAGGAGGTGGGTGAAGGGGGGTAAAGGGGGAGGGGGCAGGGGGTAGACCTGAAGTGAGCCTTTGGTTTTAATAATAAGAATGCCGGTGCCGCCATAGCTGTTATATGGCCAACGGCCATGGGCCAACAGTTGAGCTGAGTGGCCATCATATATATATATATATACTATAATTCTCCTGCCTGCTTCTTCTTCTTCTTCTTCTTCATCCTGTTTTTGCCATTTGATCGAACGATCATTTTGCGCGTACTTGCAGCGCAATTTACTAACTGTGTGTGTGTTGTGTGTGTGGCGTGTGTTGTGCTCTGCTTGCCCCCACTCAATCACACCTGCCCCTCCCCCCCTTTGGACCAACCCACCTTCAGTTAGCCCCTTTGGGCCTGTTGCATTGTAATAACCATAATGGCGCGCACGATTTATGTTTTAATTTTGCATTTAAGCGGCAAACTTGAAGCTGCCACATTCGATGCCACATCCCAACTTCAGTCGGAGTTTCAGTCTGGCTCTTAACTTCAGTTTGATTGGCGCTGATAACCATGCAATTGATGTTCATGTTGTTGTTGTTGTTGTTGTAAATTGCGTTTGCAGGCGCTTCAAATCGATTAAGTGATCCTCATCAGCTGCATCATCAACGCCGCCAGCTGCTTTTGGCCGCGCAGGTGACTGAGAGCCAAGATCACAGATCAAATGCCAGGAGAAGAAGTGTTTTCCCCCCCTTCAGGTGAAACAGCAACCAATCGAAAGGAGGTTCGATTCACACAATCGATATGGCAAAAACTTGATTCATCTTTTTTTAGATTCTTTGAAAAGGATTTAATTATTTTGTTATTTTAAACAACTTAAATTAAACTGAAAAGCTGACTTTCTTTATTTTAAGTTAAAATGTTGATGAATGTTTGCATTTGAGATATAAAAAGTAGCATTGACAACTTTTAGATTGGTAACTCTGAAGTATCTTAATATTTAAGTATTGTTCAAAGCGGCTTAAATATGGCTAGAGGCGAACTTTGTTTTCCAAGATTTAAATATGCCAACTATAAAAAAAATTTAAATAAATTTAGCATGAACTTTATTAACAGACAACACAATCAGGAAAATAACTTAGCCTTAAGTCTTGTGGATAACAGTTTAACAGTTAGAAGACTCACAAGATTTTAAATTCTTGATCTCCCTAATAAAAGGCCTTAGCATACAGAATAAGTGTTATATAATATTTATATTATATTATTATTTTTATTATTATCGTTATTATTATTATTATTATTATTATTATTATTATTATTATTATTATTATTATTATTATTAGTATTATTATTTTTAATATATTATATTATAATGGCAGGGCTCACTGGAGAACTGCCTTTTCTGTTACATTATTGTTCAAAAATATTCATTCAAAATATTCACAAAATTTACTTATTGTTAAAATACAAATTGTAAATAATTAAATACATACATAAACATATATAAAAAAATAATAAAGCTTTCAAATTCATCTTAGTCTATTAACTAATTTATGCTACACAACTTATCATTCAGTTTGATTTATTATATTAAGCTGAGTTCACTAACTGAACTTTTCTTCTCATATACATATGTATACATATATATTACATTAAGTAGGAAAAAATTATTTAACTAAAGTCTCTATTACAATTTTATGCTGGTATAATAATTAGTCTGTGTTTTCTCATTAGTAACTTCTTTTAAAAAATTAAGTTAGCTTCAACGTTTTTATAACGTTTATTAATCATAGTAAATGCATACGTTAATTGTTAATTAATTAATAAATAATAACTTATTAATATTGAATACCCTCAATCGCTGTTCTTAATCACATTCAACAAAATGTTGAAGTGTTTAAAGTTTAGGTTTTTTTATTTATTTATTTATTTTGCTTTAATAAGTTTTTAGTTTAAAATAAACACTACTATTTTTATGAATATAAATATTTATGGGTATTTGTGTAATAATATAAAAACAACAAGAACTAGTTTAAATAAATTAGGGTATTTTTTAAACTTATAAAGCTTATACTCTAGGCTTTTTTAAGCAAATTATGGCTTGTTTAATTTTGTAGATTGGAAGTTTTTTTAAATAGAGTTTTGAAAGGAGTTGAAGTACTGCACTATTAATTCATTAAACACAGATTTATATACTTTTAGGCAGTATGTAAAAATATCCACCTGTTCATCTATCTGTTATATAAATTATAATAAAAATATAATTATAATTACTATATATATTTAATTTTACATTTATTATTTGCTTTAAAGTTTTATTTACAGTTAAAGCTCTCACGTTAAGAAGCTCAAAATTGTTATAATTTTTTTAGTAAATAATCAAATATATTTATAAATATATAATATAATCTATTCCTCAATAATTATAAAAAAATCGATTTAAAAAACTTTATTCCTTTCTATATAGTCCACAATATAAATCAAGCCAAGAAATCTGTCTGTAACATTTATTAAGTAAAAAAACTTCACATGTGAAAAGCTTACTTAAATGATATTTAAATTCATTCTGTGCCAATTAAGACTGTACTTGTGCTAACTACAAAGAACTTCACTTTAAATGTTGGTTAGTTAACATTTATTTAATTAAATTTAAACTCTCAGCTAACCAAATGAATGGGGAAATATAGTTGGAGGCATTTGTAATTTAGTCCGATTAACTGACATTCCAGGGTATTTATTGTGGGTTTGTTTGTGTAATGTGTAGCTGCATTCCACATAACAATTGAAAGTTCATTTGGACCGAGTTGGGTGGCAGCTCGAGTAACCTTTGTGGCTAAACAATTTGGCATCTGGTTAATGGGAGGAGAAGGCGCGACATTCCCTGGGCCAAATGCAGCTGGCAATTGGCAATTGCAATGCCAATTGGCTCGGCATGGCCAAAACGTAGTCGGCCAAATTGTCAGCGTGCAACAATCTACACCATTAAACAAACGATGCCAACGCTCGCTGGCCAAACAAGGAGCGACTGCCGAAAGCTGGCAATCTAATTAGTGTTCGCTTTTAGCCCGGCCAAAAGCCTTTTAATTACGACTGAGCCAACAAACAAAAAAGCGCCGCAATTAGAGTAGCTAAAATCGTTCGACAAAGCGGAACGTGAGAATTGATACCCCCTCCCCCTTCCCCCCTTCCCACTCCTTCTTCAATTCCTGCCTCCGATTGGAATTGTTGCCAATTTCTGGACTAGACCGCAGCAGACGCCGCATGTCGCAAACCGCAGAGAATTTAATTTGGCAAGCTAGAAATAAATAAAAAAAAAGAAAAAGGAAGGCGACCAGGACACCTTGCGTAAGTCGTCCCTATGGGCAACACATGTCGGCTGGACACAGCAGGACACCGGGGCACAGGACAATGCATTGACTTCTTGTTGGCGCAACAATGATTAGTTTCGGTCAGATCTAAAAGGCGCATCCAGACAATTAGAGTTCGGCCAGGATCTCTCGACGACGACAAGGCTCATGCCGCCTGTCTGCTGTGTGTGGGCTCTCTCTCTCTCACTCTCTCTGTCTCTGTCCGAACGGGAGTCGCCCAAAAAGGATCACAATCCGCTTTAAACACAGTCAGAGTCAAAGTCAAAGTCAGGTAGAAAGCGAAGCGACTTTTGCCTGCGGTCAAATTTGGCTGTCAAAACAACACGATTTATGCCTTGTATCGAGAGCAGTCGAGGGATAACAAGATGTTCGCCGACGCCTACGAAAGGTGCTCGGCACAATTCTGGACCCGCTCTGGACCCGCTTAGGGGGCAGCTCCTCGTCGGCCCTGATGTTGATAGATGGTTTCTGATCGTGTATTAGATGCCATCGCTGCGCGTCTTTAATGACCCCGGCAATTAATCTAGTTGCGTTTTTATTCGTAGGAGTTGCCGTTGCTTCTCCATTTTGTATGCGCCATGCAGCCGCGAGGGTAGTTCGGTGAGTTTCGCTTAATGAAAGCAACCAATTGAACTTTGTATGTAAATAAAGTGTGAGTAGTTTATAGTTAAAAAATTTTTATTGACGAGGGTTGCTTAGTGAGTAAAGCAAGAAACTAATTGGAGATTAAAAAATAGAGTTTATATACATAAGAGTAGGTAAATAGTTTATAGATAAAACTCTTATGAATAAAAACTAATATTATAGCAGCTGTTTTTTCTAACATTTGCTTTTCGCTTATCTCTTTTATTACATTAAATTATTTGAATTCAGTTATTTAGGATTGTTAATGAAAACTAATTGAAGTTTATATGTAAATAAGAATTCTATAAATGAATCTTTTTGAAGTTGTTTTCTCTAACATTTGCCTTTCTCGCATCTTATTTATAATGTTTAATTATTTGATTTTTTAGCATAAAGTCTTAAGATCTCCTTCTCATATAAACCTTATAGATTTTGATCTTTGCTTCATTTAGGAATACGTCTTTATATTAATAAGCCTTGGATTCGGGCCGTGAAACTTATTATATAGTTTCTGTATTTCAGTTCAAGTTTCCATACTGGCAGTAAAACTTGATTTAAACAAAATAAGCTAAATTTATTTATAAATGGAAATATTTGGACATATTTTACCTATGAGATACAAGCAGACTTTAAACTTACCGAATGACCCTCGCATCTTCAGCAAATTTATTATAAATATTTGAGCATACTCATCATAAAATATGTTGTAATTAAATACACATGCAGACATTAAACTCATAGAACGACCCTCGCACGGCTTGCAAAATGAATGTATATACATTAAAATACTTAACTTAAAAGATATAGCAAAATTAATGTGAAAACCTAAACAATCTTATAATATATAATATTATACATTTATTGATATAATAAACCTTATAAATAAATATTGAAAATAATAAACTTAAAATATATAATTAAAATATCAAAACTTACTTAACGACCGTCGCATGTTGATTAAAATAAATATGAATACTTAAATATGCTTAACTTAAAGGATACAATAAATAGATTCACTTACATACAGTAAACTTACTGAACAGCCCTCTCAAATAAATATGAATTCTTAAAATGACTTAAATTATAAAATAAAATTGTCAAAATAGCATGCAGACATAAAATTCATTTAACGAACCTCGCAAAATTAATGTGAGTACTAAAAAATAGTTACCTTTAAAAATAAAAGAATTAAATCAACATGCTTACTTTAAACTTAAAAAACAACCCTCGCATCACTAAAGAAATGAATCTGGATGCATAAAAAAAATTAACTTAAAATAATAAAAACAATCCATATGCATATTTTAAACTTAAAGAACATAAGTTTAGCAAAATGAATATACTTGATATATTAATTATAATTTTAATATTAAAAATAGTTTACTTTTAATAATTATAAAACACACAGATATAATAAAAAAACCACATACATACTTTAAACTTAATGAACGACCCTCTCAAAGCTAGAAATATACTTAAAAATACTTAACTTATAACGTATAAATGTTTAGCAAAATGAATATATTGTACATATTATTAAGAATTAATATATTAAAAATACTTAACTTAAAAGAAATAATGAAAACAATGTACATATGTGCTTTAAACTTATTGAGCGACCCTCGCAAGACTAGCAAAATATGTGTGAATGCTTACAAATGCTTAACTTATAAGATATTCTAGTTTAGCAAACTGAATAAAATATATATATTATTAATAAGTTTTATATTAAAAATAATGAAATTAAAAGATAAAATAAAAAAATCCACATACTCGCCTTTAACTTACAGAACGACCCTCGCATGTTGAGTAAAATTAATGTTAAAATACTTCATTTATAGAATACAATAGTTTAATTCACTTACATGCTTTAAACTTACAGAACGACCCTCGCAAGACTAGCAAAATAAATGTGAATACTTAAAAACGCTTAACTTAAATGATATAATAGTTCAAGTCACATACAAACTCATTGAATGACCCTCGCAAGACTAGCAAAATAAATGTGAATGCTTAAGGATACTCAACTCATGAGATACAATAATTTAATTCACTTACATACTTTAAACTTACTGAACGACCCTCGCCTGAATGCCGCAAAGCGTCGTTCTCAGGGTCTCTCACTCGGACTGGGGACTCTTCTGCTTTTTCTTCTTCTTCTGGTTGTTGTTGTTGTTGCTGTTGTTGTTGTTGGTGAGCATGTTCGTAAGTGGCATACACTGTAAATCTCTTTAAATGAGCATTTAAGCGCTGACACAGACACCGATCTCGATACAAAACGCAGACACCGAAGGAGATTTCAGTTTGGGTTTTGGGTTTCAGTTTCAGTTTGAGTTTGAGTTTATGTGTGACTGTAATTCAATGCTGAATGCGTTGATAGCATCGAGTGGAGAGAGAAACCCTTTAGTCTCCTTTCAGCCACTGTCATCGGTAGCCAAGGCAGCCACGGCAGCCAGCCAGCCAACGATCGCCGATCACTGATCACCGATCCCCCCTTTGGACTGATATTTATTGTATTGTTGGCAGCATTTGTCGCTGACTTCTGCTTTGGCTGCTGTTCAAGTTGTTCGTTGGTTGTTCGTTGTTGGTTGTTGGTTGTTTGTTGTTTGTTGTTGCTGATTGTCGTCGTCGACCGATTGATTTTGTCGCTTTGACACTTTTGGCCAGTGGCTCGGCTGGGTTACAAATGTTAACAATTACCAGTCATATAGTCCACATGTGTTGCCCCCTCATAGAGCAGATCAGAGCCGAGTTGCCGCCACTTGTTGCAAGACCACCCAAGGCATGGCCATTGTGGTAATCGGCCACAAAAACCGGGGCATTATGTCGGTCAGTTAACAACATCCCTCAATCCCTTTGACGATCGACTACAAAATGCCGACATAATTGTTGTGACAGCCAAGAACACAACACAGACCCGCAAGGACAACGCAAGGAGCTGCATTTGAAAAGGACACACAAAGTCTAAGTAGATTATATATATGAGCTGACAATAGGCTAAATTAATGGCCCCGTCGTAATAAATGGTCACTTACAACTCAGCCAATGGGCAGACAGGCTACCTGGAGGAGAAAAGTGTCGGCGAGAATGGAACGCTTCAAAGGCCGCTTTAGACTCAGCCTCAATCGATCGCAGATGCTGTGGATACAAAGACCCCGTTTTAGCCCTAATATCCCACGGCTAAAACGTTAAGTCATCTTGCCGATCTCTCGATCTCTGGATCGTTTACAGGAAGTCTTGCTGTGCGCATAAATATTTTGACATAACAGAGAAAAACTCACATTTCGCCCAAGTCGGGATTTTCTTTCATAAGCCTTTTATTGGATTCGCCACACTTGCCGCATTTCCTTTTGATGGGCGGCCTCTTTTTCTTCTTCTTCTTCTGCTCTAAGCTTCATTTAATGGTCAGCTGAGCGGAACTGACTTCATGTGGGGGGGAAATAATTATTAATGCCTAGACTCATGAGCTCATTACAATTTGCCGATTGGCTGAAGAAAGTTTCATTGATATGGCCGACTCTGACTCTGGGCGTATTGTGGGAGATCTGAAGCATTGCGGACTTCACCACAGATAATCAATATAACCTCAGGCCAATCTCAAGCATAAGTGATTTTTTATTACAACTTTAACTCCGCTCTGAACCCGATTCGACAAGGAAATAAAGTGAGGTTAATCTTAAGATCATTTATTCAAAATAAGTTTCTTCCTTTTTATGCTTTCTTTGTTTGATAAGCGCATTTTTCTTTATATATCTCCTTTAGGAACCATTTACCAATAACAGAGTTTAAGTTTAGTTAAGCTTAGGCTGAACCCAATTTAGCAATTATATTAAAGTAAAGGGGTTAAGAAACAGCTTACAAATCCAAGTGATGCCAAGTATTGAAGTTGATCTTATATTAGGAAAGGTATTAACTTCCACTTAGTTAGTTAGTTAATTGTTAACCTTACTTAGCACCTTCCTAAGGAAGAGCCCCTTCCTAGCTAAACTTACCAAATTTGTCAAGTAACTCTTTCAATTTAAGTACAACCATATTCTTCTTTTGGGATACCACAAAAAGTCAAATAAAAAGAAAAGAAAGATGAAGAAGTATTTTCAGCTGGGCCCAGCTCAAGTTCAGAACGGGCTAAGTCAACGTCGGTCTTCGGTCCTCGGTCCTTGGTCCATGGTCGAAAAGACAGCGACGAGATAATTTTGCAATGCTTATGGCCGCCAATTTGCGGAGGATCGCCAAACAAGGAGAAGCAGAAGGAGAAGCAGAAGCCTGTCTTGGATCCACAAACACACACACACACACACACACACACACACACACAATCACACGTGTGTGTTGAAAAAAAAAAAAAAAAAAAAAAAAAAAAAAAAAAAAAAAAAAAAAAAAAAAAAAAAAAAAAAAAAAAAAAAAAATCGAAAAAAAAAAATACAAATAAAACGAAAACATTTGGAGAACTGGCGACGACGAAGTGCAGCCATGCCAGCAATAGCTACAACTATATAAAGGGTCCCAAAAGAGGAGCCCAGACAACGAACAGTGGACAGAGGACAGTGGACAGTGGACAAAGGACAGCGGACAGAGGAGTAAAAGAGAAGGAGCCGCGAGGCAGACAGGATCAATATAAGCACAACAACGTCGTCGTTTCGGGCTTGTACATAATTTTGCATTTTTTATGGAGCTTCCTTTGCTGCAGCAAAAACAAAATGTCTGACAAAAAAAAAAAAGAAAAAGAAACGAAAAAAAAAAATTACCATTAAAGGCAGCATCCTCGAGAATCGAGCTAAAATTAAGAAGCGACGCGTTCTTGGATCCTCTTCTTCTTTTTTTTTTTTGGGTCGTGGTGATCTTGTTATTTGCTGGACTGGGTAATTATTATATATATATATATAAGTGTGTGTGTGTGTGTGTACGTATAGAGTTGTGCTCCACCATGATGAAGATCATTTCAGGTTCTGCCGTCTGTATACTCGACTCGCATGTCATGTCCGCGCGCTGGGGCTGTCAACAGCCCGGGGATAAAATGATCAACATTGATCGCATAATGATCAGACTCAAAAAGCAGCAGCCGCAGCATTTTTAAATGCTTTTAGCTACGTTTTCTCTCTCTGTCTCTCTTACTGTCTTTCTCTCTCTTTCTGTTAGAGTTGCAGATACAGATACAAGATTCAATCAACGCATCGATCGCTGGAACTGATCACTAGGCCGAGGCCAAGACTTCAGCTGATGATTGAGTGCGTGGCTCCAAACTGGAACTGGAACTGGCAACTACGGAAGGGGCAGGGGCAGGGGAGGAGGGAGGGGGGGGGGGGTTGTGTCTTGGCCTGGCTAAGTAAGCTATTATGCGTGTTTTGAGCTGGCCGAAGCTGGTTGCTATGATTTTGATCGCCACTTTTGTGGGCCCCGCATAATTTACTTAATTATATTTAATTGAATTTTAAAGCTACTGGTTAAAGCCATCGACGGCGTTCTTTTTTGGTCTTCGGCTCGAACTTTGCTTCATATTCTTATTTCTTAATTGCGTTCGGGTTATTCAACTCCTTTTTTTTTACTTGTTTTTATTTTTTTTTCGTTTACGTGCCGAGTTGGCAAGCTGACAAATTTGCGCCCCTTTTATTTTATTTTTTTTATTTTTTTTGGCAGGATAACAGGATGGCACTCGAGCCGTGTCCAATCTGAATCTGCGCAGTCGTTTATCACGGCAATAAACGGGACCCGCCAAGTCAAACAAAAGCAACAACGATGTCCTTTTGGCGACAAACCCTTTCGAACAGTTTCCCAGGACGCGTGACATAAATCAAAGGTTGCCTAAGACCAGCCACAAAGGGGATTTGTTTCCGCAAATCCTCTGAGAATTGATTCGTGCACGCTAATAAGCCCAAACAGAAAACTAAATTATGAACCACACACACACACACACTTAGACAGGGTGTGTGGTTTTCTCTATAGGAAATGACATAATCATAATGAGATTGCTGCCAAAAAAAATAAAGGGGCTGCCATGAATTTCAATTTCAACCACCCCGCGTTACATTCCGCTTAAGGGTGGCAATTAAAATGTTTGCTTAACTCCCGGCTAACAAAACAAAAACAAAATGGCCGCCAGTCCATAAACATGGCCCTAAATTTAAGCATATTCCCCCCAGCTCAGCTCGAAACTGTTGCAAGCTGTGTGCGGGCGATAAGTGGCCATGACGAAGCCTTCGAGTGGCTTCAATAGGGGTGTTACCCTCCGAGAATATACACTCGCTTTTCCATAACCAAACTTAGTTGGAAGCGAAAGGAGATTGTCAATTTACAAATGACAAATACCAAAAGTATTTATTAAAATTAAGATATTGCAAAGTAAATTTAAATTTCCCATTTAGAATAAAAACTTAAGCAAGCTTAACATTCTTCTTAATTAAGAATTGCCTTAAAGTATTCTTCAAAAGCATTTATTTATAAAAATGTGCACAGAGAAATAATAATTTTAAATAGCTTATATTATATTGGCTTCAATGAGTAAATGATTTAAAAGTATCTTTCATATGTAATTTTAAATACATTTAAAAGTATCTTTAACAAAGAAAGTAACTTTGCCTAAAGGGATAATGGCTTAGATAACCTTTGGATTCATGTTAATGAATGATTAAATGAACTTTTATAATTAATTTTAATTTTTTAATTTATTTTGCATTTATCATTTTTTTTTTTATTTACTTACTTTTGATAAGATTTTTATAAATAGTCGATAGAAAACTTTATAAATTACTAATTATGACCATTGTGAGCTCATTTAAAATGTGTCTAAAGTGGCTTATGAAAATTTATCTTATATAAAATTCATACGTATACATATATACATGTTTTTGGCCTTTTAATTTATTTTATTAATTTAGTTAACTTAAATTGAAAACAAAAAAAAACGAATATATATCTATTCAAATTATTCTGGATTTTTACATTTTACATATCAGGCTTGGAAAACTGAAAGTGTCTTAAAAACAGTTATAAAATTGATGAGACACAGTACTATTATTAAATTGCACATTTTTATTTAAGCTGTTCAATATTATGTATAAGTAAGTTTTAAAATCTTTCAAATTTTGAATGCTTTAAAATAATCTTTCAACGATATATTTTAAGGCAATAAGCAAATGAAACTTTTAAGCAAAGAGAACATTCTGTAAATAACTTAAAAATAAAAAATTTAAATGTAATTCTTTCAGTAATTAGTAAGTAAAATAAACAATAAAAATAAAAAAAATGTAATCAAATGTATTTAAGCTTTTTATGGCAAGAGAAGCTTAACTAAGTTTTGAATTATCTTTTCAATTAGAATTCCTTTATCGATTATAAGCATTAAATTTTCATCTAATCATAGCTCAAAATGGCGACAACGTTTCTTCTTCTTCTTCTGCTGCTTCTTCCTCCAACTTTTTATTTCCTATTTGAAGCTGCCGCGCCCATTTCGAATTCCAACAGTTGTTGTTGTTGTTGGTTTTTGCCTTTTAACCAACTGGCGGCGGACATTAACGTCCAATAAATTGTTGTCAAATGTCGCGCACCCCGTTGATTTTAATGTGGCTTAAATAGGATAATAAAACTAACCGCACAGCTAAAAGAAAACCAGAAGAAGAAGAAGAAGAAGACAAAAAAAAGAGGAAGAAGAAGAGAACTGACAATTTATTGTTTGGCTGTATATAAAATAGTGCGTTTTATATGCAGACGGGGAAGGGGGAAAACCAATAACTTTTCCACTGAATAGCAGCCGAGCGGATCGGAGCTGGCCAAAACAGCTAACAGGTGCTTATCGTGGCCGGATCGTGACATTTTATTGGCCGCTTCAGCTCCGACTCTGACCCAATGGCGGCCAACGGGAGACAGAGCGAGAGGGCGAGAACGGGAACGGAAACCGGGGCGGGGCGGGGCGGGGAGGATTGGATCAAGTTGAGCAGCTGACGCAGCTCCTCCGTTGCACATAAACAACGCTTTTATGACGGACTTGGCTGACAGTTCGTAAAAACAAAAACAGAAAAAAAGTATCAGAGTTGAGTTCACTGGAAATTTACATGTTGGCCGCGTTAATTGTTATTTTAATTAATTTTCTTGGATTTCACGAGCGAAGCGCACGCGTCGCTGCCAGTCAAAACAGATCACAACACGAGAACAAGCCAAATTAATTTGGCCAATTTGTTGGCCATACCCAAATCAGCTGCCCCGCTGGGAGCTGATCAATTAGCCATGGGTGTCGGACCTCGGAGCCGAGTGCGAATCCAAATGCGAACAGTTCCAGGGCTGCTTCAGAGGCGCCGCCTTCGCACGTCCCAATCCCAATTCGCATTTCCATTTCCATTCGGGACCACCCGAAAGACTTTTGGACCCCCATTTGAGGGATGACTTTGGACTTTGTTTGGCCGCGCGTGGGTTAAAAGCCAAAAATTAATGAAGCCTTTTTTAATGATGCCGACCAAAAGACGGAACGATGACCACTTAGAAGAGACACCTCTCTGATGCGCCGACTTAATGATTGCTTTTCGCACCTCGACGCGTTGTTAAACAAATATTTTGACTCATGCAAATCGCCAACTCAGGCGTCGAACATGGCCAAAACAGAGTGCTCCGAGTGCGGTTCACAGTTTGAGATGCTCGACTCTAACAAGGTTGACAGCCCACTTTTTATTTTTCATTCACAACTCTGCTTAACTTTTGGCTTTATTTACTCGAGTCTCTTGGCTAATTAAACGCATTCCAAACATTTTTGTTAATATATCAAAATGATAAGTTTTGTACTCAAATAATTTATTTATGTCTTCTTCGTGATTATTGTCAAATATGCAGGTCAATGCAAACATTTTAGTTGTATAATCAAATAAAATGCTGCATTTAATTATGAGGTAAGGTTAAAAATCTATTTTTAATAGGAACAATTACTAGACTGTATATGTATATAACTAAGAGCTATTTATAATAGTTCTATTATATATTAAAACACTTTTGGATAATGTTTATAATATGAAACCTGTTTAAGAATGGATATGACTAGATTGATTTAGCTTCTTGTTATAATTAAGAAATTATACTCTATCTTTTTATGCTTATTTAGAATATATAATCCCTCTTTTTATAATAAATAGATATGCACATATTCATTTAGGCCTACATCTTGAAAAGTTATTAATACAACGAATATAAAGTTAAATTCTAATTAATTTTTGGGTAATCCGCTTAAAGATAGGATTAACATTTAATTATTAAATTATTATTACATTTGATTACATTTTATTATTATATTATTATTAAATTTGATTACATTTTATTATTATATTATTATTAAATTTGATTACATTTTATTCTAAAAATTTATATTAAATTTGATAATATTTTATTATTACATTATTATCAAATTTTATATCTTATTTTATTATTATTAAATTCTCATTTGGTATTCAAAGATTTTAAAAATTTTTACCAAAATTAATCTTTTCTCACTATGAAATTAATATTTTTACATATTCCTTTTTTCTAGGAATACTAACATAGACTCTTTTAACTGTCATTGTTTTGAAGTATTATTTCAAAGTTTTATTAGTATTTTTTTATATTTTATAAAAATTTTAGATTCTAATATGCATGATCTTCATAAAATAATAATAAACTATATTTTATATATTTAGTTGAGATTATTTATTTAAGCGTAAAGTTTATTTACTGCCAATAGAATATGCTGAATTAAATCTATCTATCAAAAGATCCAAACATCATCCATTTATTAAAAAAAAAATTTAAAGAAAATAGGAACGAAAATCAATCCACAACTTTATTTTATGTTTAGTTTTTATTTTCAGTTAGTTTAACTTTTTAGTTTATTTTATTTAATTCTTCATTATAAGTATAAGACAATAAGAAAATTGGGTTAATAATTTAAATTGATAGGAATTAAAAGTTTCAGTTAATACTTTCCTTTTATACTTATATAAATAGTTTCAATTTAATTTTTGTACGAGAATTTAGACCTGAGAAAACAATTTCATTTGCGTTCAAGTTCAATCATAATAAATAAAATAATAATAATAAATAAATAACGTATGTTTAGCGATATATAAAAGCATATAAAGTGATCTATAACTATATATATAAAAATATATACATATATTATGTAACCTTAATTCGTGCATATATAAAGATTATATTTGTAATAAAGTGCTCCTTTAAAATCCTTCTAGTGATTTATAGCTGTAAACATTTTATTTCCCAAAAAAAAATATATACATATATTAATTAACCCCAATGATCTGCTTTCAATTCTTTCATATATATAGGATATATAAAAAAAGACCCAAATTCATTTATAACTTTTAACAATTTATTTTTCAAAAAATATATATACACTAATAAACTTATTCGAAGGATCTGCTTCCAATACTTTCATACTCGAAGCTTCCATTTTGACCAACAACTTTTGTCTCCATTTGCTTTATGAATGTGTCTTTGTGGCAACAGCTGCACAAACTAAGCCAATAAACTATAACAAGAAGAAGAAGAAGAGGAGGAGGGAAGGAGAAGCAAGTGGCAAGGTGGCCAATCCCAGAGGACATTACAGGACAAACAGCACGCGCACAAAAAGTTTTTATATGAAAGCAAATTAATTTCGGTGCGCAAAAGAAAAGCAATAGAAAAAACTAACAATATGAGTTTTGGACGGCTGGCCAAAAGTCAACAGCAATAAAAGCCGCAGACGCAGCAGCAGCCAACAACAGGCGACGGGAGGACAACAAAAACTGTGGCAATAAAAGCGAAATCAGGATAATGGGCACAGCCGTCGCCGAAGGCAGCCAACTGGATGTGAGCAAATTAAATAAATCCCCCGGGCGGCAGATGTGCAGAGAAGCCAATAGAGCACAGGCCACGATTGGGAATAGGACGAAGGACGAGCCTCATCATTAGGCCTAACAAAAACAAGCGGGCTATAAAATCAATTACATAATGAACAGACACAGATAAAGAGGGAGAGAAGGAGAAGGAGGGAGATAGGGAGAGAGAGGGAATAACAGGAGTTTTGCCTTTTAAGCGGTAGCCAGCGAACAAAGCCAAAGGACAAAGGACAACGGCAACTGTTTTGGGCCTGTTTTGACTTCTGTGCGGTTAAATGCACAAAACGCATCCTGTTGCAAAAAACAAAAAATAAATGTGCCCACAGGATGCAACGCAGCAGGACGCGTGTTGCCTGCAGACGATAAACAAAAACAAAAACTGCAAATTTCTGCGGCAAGCCAAACAAATTTCATTAAGCAAAAACTGCCAACGGTGACACTTGCCAGGACTTCCACGAAGGACTTCCCCTCGCCCGCCCTAATTTGGCCAACTTGGAATTGAGTTTTTCTACGCAAAATATATTCATTCTTTTTTTATTTTTATTTTTGTTTTTTTTTTTTTTTTTGGTTGCTTGCCCCAAATTGTTGCGTGACTCAAATGTTTTCATCATTTTGGGTAAAAATAATAATAATAATAATTTGCCGTATAATAGCTTCAGCCATCAAATGCACAACATGAAGGTGAGCCATGAGTAATGCCTGCCAAGGATTTCCACCAGGACGAAAAAAACTAAAATGTCAAGAAATTTGACAGCCAAATGATTGTTGGGCTAATACACCCGACAACCAACTTTGGGGTATGTTTTTATTTTCAGACTGACTTCTTTTTTTAGGGAGCGCAACTCGAGTGAGCCATTATCAAATTGATTTTATTTTTTTTTTTTTTATTTATTTAATAACTTTACTTATAAAGCAATCACAACTGGTTGAAAAGCTTAAAACAAAATAATATAATAATTAGTGTCTATTAGTAAGTTGGGAAAGGAAACGCTTTTAAAAGTTAACTTATAATATATAAATATATAAATATATTATATTAATATTTTTTATGAGCTGCATTCTAAGCCAAAGTAATTATTGTTAAACTTTTATCAAAGTAACAATTTTGTATTCCTCAAAAAGCGAAGCAATCACAACTGATTGAAAAGCTAAAAAAAATAATATAATAATTATATAATAATGTAATAATTAAAGACAAGTTGGAAGAGCAAAAGCTTTTAAAACTTAGTTCATAATATATATAATTTAATATATATTTTTAATGAGCTGCATTCTTTGCCAAAGTAATTATTGTTAAACTTTTATCAAAGTAAAAATTTTGTAGACATCAAAAAAAGGATTAATATAATAATTATATAATAATATAATATTAAAAGGCAAGTTGGGAAAATAAAAGCATTTTAAAGTTAGCTAATAATTTATTTAATATAATATATATTTTTTATGAACTGCATTTTTAGCAAAAGTAATTATTGTTAAGCTTTTAGCAAACTAAAAATTTTGCATTCCTAAAAAAAAGAAGCAATCACAAAAGGTTGAAAAGCCAAAAGGATTAATATAATAATTAGTATTTAAAGTCTTATAATTGCTTAAATTTTATCAAAATAAAAATTTTGTATACAAAATCAATCACATGTTAAAAAGAAAAATAAATTATTTAGTGTCTAAAGACAAATTGAGAAAAGAAAAGCTTTAAAAACTTAACTAATAACATATTTTTTAGGAGCTGCATTCTTAGCCCAACTAATAATTGTTAAAAAATATATATATATCTAAGTAAACATTTTGTATAGCAAAGAAAGGGAACCTCGATTTTATGATGTTCTCAACACAAACCAATCAATTTTATGGCCCAGTTTATAAATATAAAAGAAGGAAAAAAATACGTGAAAAAGCAAATATTGGGCACAAAAGATATTTACGAGGCCCAATCAACCATTAACATGTTCACTAATTTTACGGGCCATATTATAAACGTTTTTCACATTTTTCCTTGTGTTGCGACTTTGTTTGAGTTTTTGATCGTTAAATTTATCGGGCCGAGATTATAAAATTTTATGCGCAATTCGAAACAGTTAACAGCAAATTCTCGGATATGCAAGTAAAATCAAAAGCTCATTTCAATACAAAAGCCGCACGAGAAAAAAAGGAACTTGTCAACAATATTTTACGAGATTTTTTGTTGGTCAAAATGAACGAAAAAAAAACTAAAAAAACGAAAGAAAAGGTTGTAAAAATCAAAAATCGAAAATCGTTAAATCGGTAACAACAAATCAACGACGACGACGATGGCAGCAGCTGCGTCCCATGGAGGAGCTGGGGAGGAACCTCCAAAATCAGCAATCGACGACAGCCATATTGAAAAGTCGGAGTCGGAGATAGGTTCGAAGGGAACGGCGGCAAAATGGAGTTGCCCGAGGGGCAAGACAATAAACGATAAACATAAACATAAACAATATTACAATAATATGGCCAAGTCAGCTGGCTAAAACGCGCATCTGTTTAAATGCCCTCAAAATGGGACTCGTCTTTTAATTTATGATCTTTCCCCGTATTTTTGATTGCGTACAACAATTTTTGATCGTCGAACGTTTTGTAAACGATGATCGATGATTGATTTGTGGCCCCTACTTCAATCCCCCCCCTCCCTTTCCCCTTTCCCCCTTCCCCTTTCCCTCTTCCTCTCTCTCAACTGGTGTTCTGTATTAATATGCAGCCCGAAACGGTAAACGGCAGCTGCAATTAAGTCGAGCTCTGAGCAGCAACAGATCTTTAGATATGGCGTCTGGCCATATGGCCTTATGTGCCGCAGATCCTAATTTCTATAGAGACGTCCCGGCCAGGTCCAAAAGCGAAACCCGAACGGGCCATAAGCGAACCTCGCTTATGAATATGCAAGCGCTGCCTCGGGGCGTGGAGTCTCCAAATAGGCAGAGAGACCAACGGACGGATCCCAGCTCCAGCCGCGACTTCGACTGCGACTCCAACTGAGGCACACAGCCTCCCAAAAAAGGCAGCGGACAATAATCCTCGCACAGTGGGCTCAACTAACTAAAATTTTTATTTTAAAATAATCTTTATTCCATATGTAAATATGTTCTTTAAAAGGAAACTTCGTTTATTACAAGGGCCTGTTTTCCATAAGTAAATATTTTCTATTAAATATTTATATATTTTTGGTTTGTTTCACTCTTTGGCATTATTATATGTAGATAGATATACAACAATAATTGTTTTACTTTGTAGCATTATTCAATATATATATATACATAAATATGTAGATAGATTGATATGTTAATATACAACATTAATTGTTTTACTTTGTGGCATTATTAAATATGTAGATAGATAAATATGTAGATGTACAATATTATTTATTTTATTTTTTAACATTGTTAAATATACATAGACAGCTTACTTGCAATTGTACTCAATTAAAAAACAAGGATAAAAATCCAAATATTAAGCCCTAGTAAATATGTAAAATATGTAAAGACGAAGATTAGTTGAAGATTTATTTGTTTTTTTTTTTTTTTAATGTAAAATGAATACTTTTTATTTGAGTAGCTGTTTTAATGGAAATTTGTGTAAAAAAACATCGAAGAAGGAATCCTCCAAATTAAACATACTTTTTATCGGTTTTATAATGCTTACATTCTAGCCTTATTTAATTTGGAGTACTGAAAGTGTCTTAAAAAATTTTTTACGGCATTAATAGAAGATACTATGGTATTTTAATCAGGCAATATTCGATTACTAATCCAGACCAGAGAAAGGTACTTTTAAAGTGCATTAATTAAGAATTAATTAATGAATAATTACTTAATAATATATATTTTCAGTTGAAGTTGTCAAAAATCTTTTTATTTATAAATTAGCATTTAATATTTATTTTAATATTTTATTTAATTTAGTTAAATATTAAATCAAACCCTTTAATGTTGCTGTGGGCTCAATTAAACCATCTTTAGAATCTTTTAATTTATTAATATTAAAATAGGCAATTCGTATAATAAAATAATATTATTACTTATATTCCTTAAGTTTTTAATGATATAATTTAGGACTAACAAGAAATTATATTATTAAAATATTATTATATATGTATATTATATATTATTGTTATATATTATATTAGTTTTGTGTTAGCCATTTTAAAGTACACATAAGCACATAAAGGCAATTATCTGATAAATTATATTTAAAAATTCATTTATTTATTCAACTTATTTATTTTTTTATTTTTATATATTTATTTATTTTTCTTTATTTATTCATTTATATATTTTTTATGAAAGAGATTGAATATATTATCATATGCATACAAATATTATTTTTATATTTTCATTTAAACACATTTTACCAGCTATAAATCATAGATTTTTACGTCCATTAAATTTTTTTTTTCAAGGAGTATTTAACTGTTTAGAGCCACTGTTAAAAGCCTGCGCTTTTGTTCATGTTGAACTCCAGCGCGAGTTTCCTTTGCGGCACTCCATTAGCCAAATGCAGAAGTCCCACTTCGGTAATTGTCCGATAAGTAAAGTGGAAGTGGAGCTCTTTTATATACATATACTATAAAGAAAAAAAATGCATAATTTGCCGTCTTTTCCCGCTGCCTTTTTCCAATCTGTCTGTTGATAAATGTTATCGCTCGCTTTTTTTATTTTTATTTTTATTTTGGCAAAGGCGCCAAATCGAACGCTATTTTCATGTTATAAATGATGCGATGCAGCATCCTGGCAGCCAAACAAATTACAACATGTTGGGAACGTCATGCTGTGTAGCACACACACACACACACACACATACACACACACACACAGACAATTGGAAAACACATTAGGGCAATCAAACAACCAAAAATTGAATTTGATAATGTTGCCAGGGGAGGGAAAAACTAAAACCCATGTTCTCTAATGCCAGTGGCCATAAATTTTCCAAGCGTTGTTGTTACTTTTGTTGTTGTTGTTGTTGTTGTTGATGATAGTATAAAACCCTAAAAACCAATCGTTGTTGTTGTTGCCGGCATCATCAGCCAGCCAGTCAGAGAGGGATTACATGCGACCTGATGATGAAGCAGCAAAATATCAAAAATGGACGCACAACACGCAATCCCAACTAAACTAGAGGTGTGTGTATATGTGTGTGTGTGTGTGTGTGTGTGTGTGTGTGTGTGTGTGTGTGTGGAGGGCGTTGCAATATGTTGCTGTCTGTCTGTTTGTGTGTTTGTGGCAGCTGCGCCCAAGTGCTAATAATCTCATAGTTCTGGCCAAACAATCAATAGACAAAGCGAATTTGCTTTTGGCTGGGAAATTGAAAATCTTTTTTAGCTTGTAATCGCCGCATTAATGTAATCTGTTGCTAAATAAAAAAAACAAAAATGCCGTCCTCCATTTCAGTTTCAATTTGGGTCTCTGTCACTGGGGGCGATGTTCATTTTATTTTTTTGGCATTATCTTTTAATGTGCACAAAATGGCGTGTCAAATGTTTACAATTTTTCAATCAATTTTAAACTTAGCGAGTATTTTTTTCTCCAACTTTGCCCTAAGCTACTGTCAAGATTGAAGTTTTCTAACGATGCGATAAACCTTAAAACGAATCAGATGCAAATTCGAAGCGTGCTTGGGGCATAAAAAAGGGGTCTGAGCTACAAATTGAAAGCATTTTTGAAAGGGGCGGAGGAGAAGAGTTTGAGTTGAGGTCGATTTGTGAACTAGAAATTGACTCTTTGGGCACAATAACAAATACTAAATAGTATATTCAAAATACCTTCAAATATATAATTATAACTAAATAAATATAAATATTATTTAATTTATTTACCATCTGCCTGAAGCACAGGATACATAAAATATAAATACAATAGTTATAAAAATATTTTAAAATATATTTATATTTATAAATGAAAAATATATATAAATAAATATTAATATATAATATATATATGTACAAATATATTTATATAAAGTAAAAATAAATATATATCAAATACAAATATAAATAAATTTATATAAAATAATCTTTTTTTAATTATTTCATTTATTTACAATCTGTCTGAAGGAAAATAATGAAATTTTAGGGTGTCCCAAAGTTTTATATAATATATAAATACAATAATAACATAAATAGTATATGAATATAAATAATAATATAATTTTATATATTAAATTAATATAAATATAAAATATAAAAATAAATAAATATATATACATATGATGTTAATATAAATAATAATATAAATACATAAATATAAATAAATTTAAATATATAAATATAATTGTATAAAATATATATATAAATAAATTTTTATATTACTTTTTTTTTTGTAATTATTTGCTTTATTTACAAACTTTCTGAAGCACTAAAAGTAGATTTTTGGGTGGCCTTAAGGGATATAAAAAATATAAATACAATAATAATATAAATATATAAATAGAAAAAAATAATATAAATATATAAATAAAATTTATATAAATATGCATATACTTAAAATATAAATATAATAAATATTTATTATATAAATAATAATAAAAATACATAAATATAATCTTCAATATAAATAAGTATATTTAAAATATAATTATAAATAATAATATAAATATAGATTCATATAATATATATATTTATATATTTATATGAATATATGAATAATAAAATAAATTTAATTATAAGTATGTATATATAAAATTTTAATCTAACTATAAGTAATAATATAAATATATAAATTTAAATAAAAAATATACTACTAACAACTATAAATGCTTGCTGAGTTGATTGAAGTCTTATTACTTGAGCTGAGTCAACTAATTTAAGCACATCTTTTAGATAAATATTTTCTGATCTCTCCAGCTGGTGTTCTGAGTGCCTCAAGTATTCATAGGCAATTAGTTGCCCCACTTACTCAGTCAAGCAGCTGTCGCACTTTCACCGACACTTCAACAGCATTTCCGCACTTCCAAGAAGCCCAACAGGCCGCAGCTAACTAGCTCATTAATAGCAATAAATGGCTAACAACAATAGGAACAACAACAACAATTGGCATTCCATTTACAGATCCAGAAACCAATGACAAATCCCAACCGCAATCCTCGTTCGTGTCGACGTCAGATGTTGTTACATCGATCTGGATGAGGATGTGGTCGAGAGGACAACCCTTGGGTTTAGCTCATCCCCTTGTTAGCACAGCGTGCTCGCAATTTTCACACACGCACGCAGTTTTCCGGCCACACATAGCGGTAAACGCCCCCCGTTCTCTCAACACTTGCCACAGCTGCCACCAGGGCGCCATTTTCTGCCGAGTGGATTTACGAGGCTGCGAACATGAAACGGGGCAGGAGTCAAAGGAGGATGGGAAAGAGGAGTAGGAGGAGGAGGATGCTGTTGTGGCAACATTTGTGGTTAAGTATCGGTTGCACGTCCATCGACAGCCTGCGCATTTCACATGATAAATGCCTTTTAATAATAAAAAGAAGAGGGAAAAAAAAACATGCTTTTATGAGACATTTGCGAGTGATTCACTGATTCAACCCACGAATCGAATGTTACACATAAATTCATATATGTATTTGAACATGTGTCTGAATGCATTTGAAATTCATCTGTCTGTATTTAAGTGCTTTGTCAAGACGAGTTCTGAAAGCAAACTTTGTTTTTTTTATCAACTTTCTATACTCATTTTACCATAATCAAATTTTCTTACCTACTTGAATTTATCTACCTTAATAGCAAATAATTTCATTTTAATGCAAAGTTAATGAATAGTATAAAAATTTAAGCATTCAATTCATAAATAAAGATTAAAGCTGCCTATTAAAATAATTCCTTAGACTTTTTAGAAGTTGATCAATAAATTGTCAGGTAACTTCATAACAAAATAAACCTTACTACTGTCTAAGAAAGAGTTCATAAACCCAGCTATAAGTTTTTATCTTTATATAGATGGGTTCGATAAATATAATAGAACTGTCATACTTCGATACTTATTACTTTATTTTTTATTTATTTATTTTAATACAATCTGATATGTTAACTGCGAAATCAAAAAAATCAAAATTGATTTGCAATAACTTTTATTGTTTTCAATTGATCATCGCGTATGCACTAATAAAACGCATTTTAATTAAAACAATTAAATGAAAAGCTAAAAAAAATGATTAAATATATACGCAATCGGTTAGTTTACTTTAGTTATAAATTCTTTTCAAAAACTAAAATTATAATTAAAAATTACGTCAGTTTTATTTTAATTGGGAAAAGAAAAACATTAATAGGTCGAAAAGAGGGATTTCAGAAATCATGGCAAAACTTGACTAGCAATAATGATAACAAAATAGCTTTAAGTCAACCCATAATATATTTTTATATACAGTCGAGTACCGATAATTTGTTGAAGGCGAAAATTTTAATTATTCGTAAAAACTGCAGTCCCATTAAAAACAATTGTTAATTCGTAAAAATCTCATAAGTTTTGGTCCCCTCGATAATTTGTTGATTTGTTCTTAACGCAAGCAATATTAAACCTTATAAATTTAATTTAATTTTTAATTTAATAGCAAAATTGTTTTAACCTAACATCGTGCCATGAAATTGTCAAAAACCTAATTTAATATATATTTAAATTTTTCCTTAATATGTAAAACGAGCAAATGATTTGTTTGATTCCAATAAAGTTACAAATCTAAACATTATCTGAAACAAAAATTCATAAGAATGAAATCCCCTTGCCATTTTAAATTATCGGCACTCGATAATATTAAGAATTCGTATCAAACTTTAAGTAAAACTTTGTCATATTCACAACTGTGTTTATTTAGAAGAATTTGCAATTTTATTGAACCAAATCAAGGTAATGTAAGTTTCTGTTTTAAAGATACAAAATGTTGATTGCTTTTTGCTTTAGCAGAAAATTGCTCCATTTCAGTTAATTTAATTTCTTTTCTTTGTTTTTCTTCGATCTGAAATATTTGCACAACAAAAAAAAAAGGAGAAAAAAAATATTTGCGCAAATATCTTTATTGCGAAGCATTTGCAGCCATGAAACAAAAAGCATTTTATAAACGGCCAAAAGTTCTTTGGCGCGTTTCGGCCATGCTGAATTCCAGGCATCATTAAGCAAAGCCAACACTCAGATACATAAGGGAGCAGACTCTTCCCCTCCCCCCCCCCCTCCTCTCTCTCTCTCTCCTCCTTTAGGTCCGATCTGCAATTGAGACCCAACTGATCGTTGAGGGGGGGGGGGGGGGAAACTGGTCAAATCGGAAACTGGGATCGGGACTGAGGCTGGGACTGGGACTGGGACTTAGACTGAGACCGAGACGAGGTCGTGCCTGCAGCTTTCTACCTGCCACGCATTTATTAAACACGATCGCAGCCACAACACGTTTGGCTACAACTTCACTTGATTGGAGCTGGAACTGGGACTAAGACTGGGGACTGGGGACTGGGAACTGCACTTAGGCGTTTACCTGCTGGGAGTTGAGTCTGGGGACTGAGGCTAAGATTGGCATTGGCGGTTACGCGTGCAGCAACCAAACGCGAAAACGTTAATTAAGATTATGAAGTCATAAGAGCTGCAACTGTGTGTGTGTGTGTGTGTGTGAGTTTCTCTCTGTGTATCCTTAGCTTTGAGGGACCAGCTAAGGTTGAGACCGGTTTATAGTTTTCTTTTTGTTGTTGTTGCTGTTCTTGCTGGCCAACCAAGCTGCACGATCTTCACGCGAGTTGATTTTTAAGTCAACAACTTGATTTTCCAGCAATAACAAGATTAAATTATTTAATTTTTTTAACCCCCCCCCCCCTCTCCCTCTCTATCTCTCTAGGCCGCTCTTTGATTTGCTAAACGAGCGCCGCGGCAACCTCAACCCGATTCCACCTAATGGCGTATTATAATTACGTGATGAAGAGCGGGGAGGGGGGGAGAAGGACGCTCCTGTCGCAGCTTAAGTGGCTTTTAATGCTAATGTATCGGGCAGGTCTATGGCCCCAGCTGGTTCCTCGTTAATGAAGTGCGGGCCTGAAAGCCTTTGGCCATTGCCCGACTTTATCAACGTCAGATGCTGTTTCCGTTTTACGAGCTCTCGAGCCAACTTTAATTATGATAAAGTTGTAAAATCCGACGATCTCCGAACTAACGTCGATTGGCCTGGCCTAATAAATTCATAATTCATAATTCAATACACACGCAGTCGAGTTATTAATTGGACCCCAACCCGGTTGCCAGCACAACCCTTCGGCAAATGGCGACTGCTAAACGTTGCCATGCGCTTCGAGTCCTTGCGGCCATGTTGTTGGTTGCTGGTCGTTGGTCTAGGGCTAGTTTTAATTGCCCGCTCGGAGCGGGGCCGGTCGAGCAGGTAGCAATAATTAGGCGCCCGGACATTAACGAGCTCCGCTCCAACCCCTCTTAGACTTAACCATTTCCTTCTCATCCTTTCATTTCCGTTCCGACTGCCACTTGGCCAATGAATTATGCAGCGCCAAGCGAATATTAATTGCAGTCGTCTCTTTCTCGCATTGCGTGCACGCAGCTCGTTTTGGCCAAGTTTGTTGTATCATTCAATTTGCCGCCCACTCAGCCACTCTGAACTCTGGGAACCCGGCCAGCCATGTCCTCGCTCTCTCCCTCTCTCTTTGGGTGGGCGTTTGGGTTCCGCCTTGTCTCGAAGTTTAAATTTTCAACTTAACCTTTGAGCTTTTCCGCCCAGACTCGGCCCGGCCCCATTTTGCAACCTCTGTTTGATTTTCATTCTCTAATTGAATGGAAAACTTGGCAGCTGTTGAAATGACGCTTTGGGTAAGGTCAAAGCGGGTTTCCATTTGCGATGACCAGCGCTAAATTTCTAATCGATGGCTTCAATTTTAGTTGGGGTACGAAATAATGCTAAGTTATGATAGAAAGCAATTTCAACTGGAAGGAAACTATAAGAGTAAGAATTCCTTCAGTAAGAGTAAGAAAAAGAACTTTCTTCATTCTTGTGGGAAACCCTTAAATGGTCTTAGAGGGTATTTAATGAGACAAGAAGCTCTAAGCGAAGCTGTTTAAGCTCGTTTAAAGCCCTACCCTATACTTAGTTCTAAACTTTTGAATAACTCTTCTGCCCACAATCAGCCTCATTCAAACATTGAAGGGGGGATCAACTGCGATCGTTAAAAGGCCTCCATTAGAATTTGAATAGAATAACAGTATTTAAATGATCCCCCCAAAAAATACTGTTGTTCTCTATTTGAGTTAAGATGGAAGATACGAACACAATTGTTACAGTAAACGATTTCATGCGTTCGTAGTTGAACAAACTAAACTAAAACTAATTACGGACAGACACCCAGCCCGAGCCTGTGGTTAATTTGAATGGTGGTCTGTGAGTGTTGCAAGCTGGCCGAAAAGCCATCATAATTATAATAACATATATTTAAGCTAATAACTGAATTAATTAAAATCTCATTTGAAATGGGAATGAAAATGGGAAATGGAGAAAGAGGTAGGGCCATAATGAGTGAGTGAAAGAGAAGCAACTGAAATTTTTCGGGGCGCTGGCTAATTAATTTTAGCCTTGGTACAAAATAACACAAACAGAAACCCGCCCGCTAAAACCCATAATTAAAAGTCCGAACACAACTTTTACGACACTTTGTGATTAGGGTCAACCATTTTTCGGGCTGGGAATCGAGCGGCCAAACAATATGCCCCACACTCAGCTGCTGTCTCGCTCGCACACACAAGCCGAAAGAGAAGGGTAGAGTGGCAACTGTTTCCTGTTGCCCTGTTGCCCAGGCCTAATTAATTCAATCTGTGCACTTACACGCTTATCAAAAGGCAGCCAACCCCACAGTCCGAGGCCCAAACCAATCCCGGGAGCGGGCGTTGTTTTGTCATGATTTTTAATTAACTTGAAATCAACTCAACCGCTGGCTGGTTGGGTGGGTAGGCGGCTGGACGGTAAACTGGTGGAGTGGACACATCCTCGGGTTCTCCTGGACGCTGTTCGTACGCTGTGCATAATTTGATTACGGGCTTATCGCACTCGACGGATCTTGTTTAGCTCGTTACGTGCAAGCCGTGACATTTTCACGCAATTGTTGTGTTCTGTTTGTGCTGGGCCCTGGTCCTCGTCCTGGTCCTGGTCCTCGTTCTCGTCCTGGCTAAGTTTATTTACACTCGCTGGCGTCAGATAATAAATTGCCCGGCACGGACACACCCACGCACTTTGCGGCAAATGAACAACAAACAGCCACAAGGATAATAAAACGATTTCCGCAACGTGCCATAAAATCCCACGAGCAATTCAATTCAATCTACCCAGTGGAGCAGACATCCTTAACCACAGTCCCAGTCCCAGGACCCAACCCCAACTCAAGTCCAAGTTGAGGGGGGGAAATCTGCTTCCTTCCTCACAGTTGGCATTTGATCTTTTCAGCGTCAATTTGTAGTAAAAACACGCGCGTTTTTATTATTCCATCACGACAAGGAGCCAGGAGCAAGGAGAAAGAAAACAACCGCAGCAAGGACCTCGACAAGGGGTTGGAAACAAGGCAACAGACACTCCCTTGTGTGCCATCAGCAAATTAGAAACGTTTAGAGAGCCTTGAGGGTTGCCCGCAACGATGTGATGATGACGACAACGCAGGATAATGGCGCAGGATAATGGCGCAGGGGCTGCCAACCTTCCCAGTTGTGTGTATCTTCGTTTCGGGCCCGAAACTCTTCCATAGCCATATTGAAGGGTGGAAGGGGGGAAGGTTGGGAAGGGAGGAAAACGCGTAAAAAGCGAAAAGCGCTTTATTGAATTAAATTTTAATTGAAAGACATGCGCGTGAATATATTTAAGCCCAACAATCGCCCAGGTGGGAGGGAAAGGTGAAATCCCCTTCCGGTTTAATCTTAAAACCACACGCTTTATGAAAAGCCTATTTTATATGTACTTAAAATGACGATTTTGTAAAAGAATTAATTAGTTTATTTAGTAAAATATAAATTCTTTTATACTTTTTAGTATGTTATTTATGCAAAGTCAAATTTGTTTTGAGTGGATTGTAATAAAGTTTTCTGCTTTTAAGATAAACATGAAGTTAACTTTAAATAAATAATGAATAATATTAGAGGAAAACTATGAATTTAAGTGTAAATAAAATATGAATAAATTTATAGTCTAAATTATTATATATAAAATAATTTGGAGAAATACAAAAGTTTTCATTAAACTTTGAATATCATTTGTTAAGTATTATTTAAGTGTAAAAAAAATATTATATATATATATTACAAATTAAAATAATATTACATATAAAATAATTTTGAGAAATACAAAAGTTTTTATTAAGCTTTAAATATCATTTGTTAAGTATTATTTAAATGTAAATAAAATATAATATATATCATAGAAATACAAAAGTTTTCATTAAACTTTAAATATCTTTTATTTAGTATTTTATATAGAAGTATTACTAAGTTAGAAAATGTATGAAGTTTTTATATAAATATTTTAAATATAATCTAAATATTTTAGAATTTTTTTTATTTGTTGTTAATAAAATTTTGTTAATTATTTGTAAAGTGAAAGATACAATTGCTGTTTGGTAGATTAAAATATTAAAATAAGCATATATTATTATTATAATTATACAAAATATATTAAAATAGTACAAATTAGATTTGAATAATACAAAATTAGTCGAAATATGTTTAATAAAGACGTGGGTTTATAAATTATTGTTATTATATTTATACCCTTTATACACAAATATGTACAAACATATTTATATGGCTATGGGTATTGAGAAGTTTAGTTCTAAAAAGATTGTGCTTATTAAATTATAATATTATTTATCTCCAATTACTTTTAAGAGTATATTTTTATTATTTTTTATTTAAATAAATTTACATTAACATAATATTTATTAAAATTTAGATTTATTTTATTACTTTTGTATAAATAGTATTGTATGTTAGTATTGTGTAATTTTTTTATAGACACCCTTACTTTAGCTAAAAATATTATAACCCAAAATAACACAGCATATTCTAATTTATTCTCAAATTAATTTAACTGCATTTAATATTAAATTCATTTGCGAATATCGAAATATAAATTATATGTAAATGAAATAAATATTACAAAAAAGCCTAAAAAATCTTTATGAAAAAGGCTTACTTATGAGAAATGTTGTATAATAAATCACATATAAAATAGACAAACATTTTATATAGTTTTTAAAAGTAATCTGCCAAATTTCGTGACTTAAATATCAAAAAAAATTTTTAAAATATAAATATATATTATTAGATATACATTGTCTGGAATTTGTAGAGGAAGTAATCAGATGACTCTGTTTGGTAACTCCAGCTCCAAAAGATCTCTAAGTTAGTTAAAAAGTGTTAACAATTAATCAAATATTAAGTAACAATCGTGAAGTTCTTGGAAGTGATCTTAAAAAAAGTTTCTCGCTTTCAATTCCAGGCTAAAAATCATATTTAAGTATTAATTTGACTTTATGATAAATCTACAGAAGTAAACTGTCAACATAACTTTTATAAAACTAACGCTATTAAATAATAGAAAAAACATTAATAACTGTGATAATAACAATAAAAATGTTAACAATTGCAGAACAAGCCTTGCCACAAGGGGCAAGCGGCAAGCGGCAGCAAATGTGGCAACTGGAACAAGTTGCAGCCAAGTGCAGTTAGCCAACGTTTATCGAAGTTGTTGTTGTTGTTGTTGTTGGAATAACAACTGTATAGAAGCCATATAGGGAGCCAGTTATGAGCAGCGGCAATAGGAGCGCCGATCGATCGTAATTATGAATGATTATGCGCATGGGCATGATGATCATGTACTCCAAGAGAGAGACAGAGAGAGAGAGAGGGAGAGAAGGGGGGGGGGGGGTCCAGTCTTGGTCTGAACGTTGATTAGCTGTCACTTTTGACAGCCGCTGACGACAATTATTTTATTGTCAGTCGACGAAGTATGGACGAGATGCCAACAACTTGTTGCTGGCCACATTTTTGCGGGCCAGCCATGTTTGGGCCAGCGTTTTACAAGTGGCAACATAGCTCAGCCAACGAGGCCACCCAAAGCGCCAATCACAACAATTGCGCATGCCGCAAAAGGCAAAAAGGCAAAAAGACAAAAACACAAAAGACAAAAGTCAAGTCAAAGATCTGAGCCACAATCTGCTTAGCAGGCAATTGGCCAGGATGTGTGTCCAAATATTTACAGGATAACACAGAGAGAGAGAGAGAGACACACACACAAAAGCAGTTTTCGTTTTGCGGAGAGATCAAAGATTGCACTCGTATTTTGTCAACTCACAAATTGCCTTTGGCATTGGGTCATCCCCTTTTGTCTAGTTGAACTGTTATCCTGGCAGCCTTATTTATGGCCTGTGCAAGGCTCACTTCAGAGCCGCCGCCTTTTTGGCCACCCGCACGCAGCAGCGTGAGAAGATCTCGTTCCAGGAATCGCACGAACTCAACTCAAACGGCGCTTCCACAACTCCAACTCCAACTCCGAACGTGATCTACGGATTGGGATTGGTATTAGTATTGGGATTGGGATTGAGATTGAGCGCATTTATGGCTCGGACTGCGCATTTATGATTGAAGCTGGCCATAAACGAGCTCTGTGCGTGGCATTTTACAATGTGTGTAAACCCCATCAACTTGAGTTAATGGTTTGCCCCTTTCTCTGCCTCTGCCTCTTCCTCTACCTCTTCCTCTTGCCAAGCTGAGCATCTCGTGCCACAAGGCAATCAAAATTATTACACCCAGCTCGAAGGAAAATGAACACACAAAACAGCTCAACAGCTCAACAGCCACAACGGCAACGCCCCCTAAAAAAGCCAAGTTAACAACAGCAACAACAACAACAACAACGACAACAAATGAGTACAGTCGAGGCCTGCGGCTACTCTACCCAGTACCAACTTTAACTAACTCAAACTTAACTAACTTTGCTAACTGAAAAACCTAACCAATATTTAGTTAAAGCCATTTCTGGTGAGTTAAGTTGAATTCGGTTTGTAGTCGAAGTCAAATAAATACAATATAAAACAATCCAAATATTTTAAATATCATTAAATTCAATTTCTATTTTTGAGCAATATTTTTTTTATGCTATTTATATATTTTATAAATTATTTATTTTATTATACAACCAAACTTAAATAATGAGCAATAAGATTCTAAAGATAAGTTGATATTGATATAAATATATGTATATATTATTAATGAATAGTTAGAAGTAGACGAGGATATATATATAACTAGTTAATTAAAAATTAAAATAAAAAATTTATATAAATATGTGTAGAATTATTTTAAATAGTTAGTAGTAGAGTTTGATATATATAACTAGTTTATAATAATTATAAGTTATATAAAAATTATAATTATATTAAACTTATATACAGAGCATATAAAACTTTTAAAAGTTATACATTCAATATAAATAAATTTATAATATATATAAAATATATATACATTGATATACATACTACTATACATAAAAATATATTAGAGGTACTTAATAAGAATTTTATCCAAAAAATTAAAAAATAATTTAGTTTTTAGACATTCAAAGTGAAATGTTATTGATATAACTTAAACTATCTTAATTATTATTAAAATTAAAAAATTAAAATTAAATTATTTAATTATAATTATATTAAATATATCCTAATTTTAAGCTTAGTAGAAAATTATATGAAAAATGTAAAGCACAAAGAAATAAAGAAATAAATTCTATTACAAAATTACAACTAAACATTTTGAATAGGTAATCTTATTATTTCCATTTTTAATAAACAATAATAGAGCTATTATGTTAATTATAAAATCGAATATTTCATATTTTTTATAAATATTTTCCAATTATATGAATGTTTGTTATATAAGTGAGATAATGACTTTAAAAACTTTAAATAAATAGCACCTATTAAATTTGGTTTTTCTTGGTATCTCTTAAAATGCAGAAAAAGGAGTCCAAGTGTAACTGAAAAGTTAATGTTAACATATTAAGCTTTTTCGATTTAATAGACTGGAAGTGTATCAAACAGAGCTTTAAATATATACAATATAATATTTTAATCCTATTTATAAGCTAAGTAGAAAATTATATAAACATAATTAATACTTTAATAATGTGAAATACGTAAAGTAATTATTTCGATTTTTAATAAACAATAAATGCGAATTTTCTGTACATTTTGAAGTTGAATATTTAAATTATTTTCTAAATATTTTTTTAGGTGTGGATTTAGTTGGATATATAGTATAGGATAGTGAGGTAAACACTAAAAATTATAAAAATAGCGCATATTATTCGAATTTAAATCTTTAAATAAAGAAGAACGCGTCCAAGTATAAAGGCATATTTTTTGGTTTCAAAATTCATAAATTTTAGGCCATCTAAAAATGTAAATCATGTTTAATTTAGAAAACTAAAAGTGTACCAAAAAGAGTTTTAAAATTAAACAAGTGTGCGTACCCACCATAAAAACCCAACATATTTTCCAAAAAAAAAAAAAGAAAAAGAAAGGGTATTTCAGTCAAAACCCAAAGCAAAGCCAAACAAAGTCACGCGCTGGCGATTCGATAAAAAAACGTGAAGTTGAGTCCGAGTTGAGGCTGAGGAAGACGGAGCGACTGCGATTGCCTGACAGGCAGGAGGCGCAGGACATGCCCCCCATAATAACTTGTTGTTGCAATGTGGCCAAAAAGCGAAAAAGTTAAGGCTGCAGATGTGAAGATTGTGATTATAATGAAAACGAGCCCAGCCGCAAAACTAATAAAGCAACAAATTTTCATTTCTTAATAACAGCTCACTGAATTTGTTGTTGCTGATCGGAATTTAAACTTATTAACCTTATGGCAAATGAAAAAAAGGAAAAATCAACAAGTGCTGAACAATTAACCAGATAGGAAAATGTTGCACAAGTTGTGTTAAAATGGGAAAACGTGAATTGAAGTAAATATTTGGTAGGGTTTTGTTTAGTTAATACAGTCAAAATAAGGAATCTAATAAAATGTTACCAATATAATAACTTTAGTATAATTTAGTCAATTGACTAAGTTGAACCTAAAAGTTAGCTATTAAGTTTAATTTAAGTTTTTGTATATAATAACAGATTAATTAAATCCTTCTCAGACAAAAAAAAATAAATAAATAAAAAAAATAAAATAAAATTAATCTAAATAAAAAACAAATTTAAAAAAATTAATCCATCTGTTTAATGATTCATGTTCTTATTTCCATTTTTAAATAAAACAAAAACATATTATAAAAGTATAAAAACCTTTTTTCTTTATACATCTTTCAAAGCTTTCATTGGTAATAATAATAAAAAATAAAAAAATTTATCTTTATATGTTATTTTATTTCTATTTTGTTTCATTTTTATTTTGAAGTCACGACTAGAAATAAAGTTAAAACTTTTCAAACAAAACATGTTTTCTTATCCTTTAAAAATAATTAAAGTTTGTATAAATTTCTCAAGTTGCAGCAACTTTAGCTAAAACAGTTTCTTCGCTTTGGGTTTGCAGAGCCAATTCCAAATGCCTTTTAGCCAAAAAGAAAAAATAAAGAAAGAGATTTAAATTGATATGCCCATATGGCTAATGAAAATTGTATGGCCTCGGCGAAGGTCCAATTATGTGTGGCCATAATTCCAAGAACAACTCCGCACGGCCAGCTGGAAAAGTAAGTTATTTCCTGGCGCTGCCCGATCCTAACCCCCCCCTACTCCTCCCCCTCCCCCTTCCTCCTTCACGATCCTTGCTTGGAGCTTGGAACGTGAATGGGCGGAACGCGAGATTTTGAACATGAACGTGAACGATTCGAGGTCTAAATATGAATACGAGCCATGGCCATTTTAGAACTTGCCTCGGCCCAGACAATCAGCCCCGTCCGGGCCATAAATGGGCCGCTCTTTGCGCCTAAGTAAGTTATAAATAATAACTGGCATGTTGTAAATCAAAATTATCAGTTTGCAGTTTGAATTGTTTTCTCTCTCTCTCTTTCTGTCTGTCTGTCTGTCTGGCTTAAAATGGCAGACTGTTCTGGCCAGGCACATTCAAATTATAGCCATGTGCAGCAGCAGCAACTGATTGCAGCTCGAGATGCGACTGCAATTATGAGGAAGGGAATAAGGACTTGAAGCGTTTAGCTGCTGCTGCGTTTTAAGTGATTTCAAGTTGCTTTTGCCAACACACACACACACTCACACACACCACACACACACTAGTCAATTCTCACTTCGGCTGGTCTGGGCCTGGCTATGAGCTCATAAGCCATGACTCAAATGCTGTCTCGTTATTCTCGCTCGCTGTTCGTTGCCATGTTTCGCATGCAATTGAGCCATGTTCGATTAATCTCTTTGATTTATGCTCACGTGCGCCGCCATCGAACCCAAGCCCCTCCCCTTTTCCCTCCACCCTCCCCCCCTTTAAAAGACACTCTAACAAATGTCGCCTGTCTGCGCCTTGGCCCCCATCTTAACCCCCTTCCATGTGTTATGCGACTTTAATTGGCGTTTATTGTGCGAGACGAGACGCCTGACTGTGCTCAGCCCCAACCCCCCCCCTCCCCCCCCCCCCCCCTCCCGTTCCCTATCCCGTTTCCGACTCCAACTGTGCCTGGGATCGCGTCTCGCATAGGTTTGTTTCGGCCGGGCCCCTTTGAGAACAACGCCAACTAATGTGGCCAAGTGTCAAGCCAAAGTGATCTTCATTAAGATACCCTGTAAGCAGTGCTGATAAATCTTACAGCAACTAATTAACGTTACGTGTGGAATATATTTAATATCATCTCACCAGCAAATTTTGTTGATTTTTAAACTAAGTAAATATTAACAAATAAAAAATATTAAATAGCTATATATATAAATATATTAGTATATTTAAACAATAATCAGAAGAGACAACAACTAAATCATAATATTACATTTATTTACATTTAAATAAACGAATCTTAAGCACCATAAAATCAGGCGTAAACTATTTAATTATTATATTATTATATTATATATTATATTATATTATTATAAACATTTTTATATATACAAAGTTAATAAATGTGTATAAAATAGAATATGAAAAGAGCAATTACGATATCCTAGTATTTATATTAGAGCATTATTATATTTTAGCTTTGATTTATATGCAAAAAAAAAGAAAATAATCAACTAAACAACAAAATAAATAAATAAATGTAAATGTGAAAATAAACAAATGTGAACTAATCAATATATTTATCTTACAAAATTACTTTAATTTTAAATAATTAATCATAACAAAATATCAAATTCATAATGAAAGGTAAGATTGTCCATAAATGACAAACTAAAAATATATTACAGTGGACTATCTATATTTAAATTATTCTGTTTTAAGAATCAACAAATCGTAAAAAAAATCCTCATTTTTATATTTAGGCATATAAACATTTTTTTATGTACAAAGTAAAAACCACACACATTTAATTATTTTAATTAAAGAAAAGTACTTTGTTAGAATGGATTAATATAAATATTTATATAAAATAAACAAAAAGTTCTGTAAAAAAGATAAGGAGATAAAGATTTTAAAGTGTGCGAAATAATTTAACAGTTTGAACTTTAAATTGTCTACAAAATGTTATATTAAAATAAATTTATTGTTTAAAATAGTTTGTTTTTTTTTTTTGTTTTTTTTTTTTAGATTTAAATTACAAGTAATGCATTCCTCGTTGCTTATCTTTAGTTTAAAAATATTTTGCTTAATTTTATTTATATTTCATTAAGTTTATTTGCTTTAATATATTTTTCATAAATTTATTAAGCTTAAAAAACTATTTGTCTTTTGATAATATTTTGAAAAATTTAGCTTTTCCACAACGTAGCGTCCTATTAACTTATTTTTATTACTACTATATTATCCTTAAATAATTTAACTTTTAATCCTAATTTGAATCCTGTTTTGATACAATCTACGTATAAAATATAAATATAAAAATGTTTTCGATTTTGACGAAAATTTATAAGTAGAAAACAATTCTTTTCAAATACAAATTCATTAAATATTTGTTTAAGTAGTATAGAATATAAAAATAAATAAAAGTGTATGTAAATGCTTTAATATAAAAATCATCAATCAAAAATAGGTTCTATTAAAATGTGTGAATTATTCAATGAATCTTTAACAAACAGCAACCCTTTTTTCTTTGTATATAAATATACGTATGTACATATGTATGTATGTATGTATATACATTCAATTTATTCAAAGCAGCACTTTATAAGTACTTTGAGGCACTCTATAAAGCAAACTAAAAAAGATATTTAAATTATTTAAATGCGGGTTACTAGTGTAATGCTTAAACTAATAAAATATACCTTCATTTATTTTTTCACATTTTTTAAAAAATTTAGAAGCATTTTAGAACGAAAATGCTGCTAAGAAAAATTCACATTTTATGGCAAAGAAGTTTATTTTATTATTTTATTTATATGGAATAAATACTTGATTTGTTTTCTACTCATCTACTGATAAGATTTTATAACTGCCTATTTGATGACTCAGCTAGAGTAAGTTGGGAGTACCCACTCATATATTGTGTCTAAGGTATAACTAGCTAAAAAACTAATAACAACATTGAGGTTGGACATGGAGTTGAAGTTGGACCTGGAGTTAAAGTTGGAATTGGAGTTGGAGTTGGAGTTGAAGCTGGCGGCGGCTTTTTTGCTTGGCAAGCATATGAAATTTGAACATCGCCAGCGACTCCTTCAGCTAGCCTGGAGAGTTGCCCACTCCTCCTCGTTCCTCCTCCCGCCTCCCCCTTCCTCCCCTTTCCTTGAGTCTCCTCGTCGCCTTCGACTTGAACAAATGTTGTGCGATTCGAACTCGCTTCTTTAGCTTTGGCTTTGGGTTTGGGTTTTTTTTTGTTGTGGAATTATGAAGCCATAAATATGAAATTCAGCACATTTATTAGCGTTGTCAAATGTCGTGGCCCGAGTTGTTGTTGTTGTTGTTGTTGTTACCATTAGTGTGGCTTATTTTTATTTTTAACTGTGTTGCGGGCCCGGCTAATGGCCAAGCCAAACCAACTGGCAACTGGCAACTGCCTCGGGGTTGGTTACTATTTCTCAACGGTTTTTTTTTTTGGGCAACAACCGAACAACAAGCAAACAACTTGCTTCATGGACTCCACAGACGAGCTTGTTTTCTGGCTTGTATCTACAGCAGTTCATTGTTTGTTTATTCCGCTCCTCTGTCTTTTGTTTTCGACCACGTTGACATCAAATTTATTGAGTGTAATTTGCGAGCTGTGAAAATATATCGAAGCTAGTCGCGATTCGCCATTTGAGGCGGGGGAAGATTTCCAGGAAAAACATTGCCCAACCACAAACGAGTCTTGGCGTCTATTTATAAAAGCTGAAAAAGTTTTAAATACTTTTTTATATACTGCGCATACATTTGCGCAACAGCATTAATCTCCTTGAATATTATAATTCATTCAAATTCACTCAAATTATTCAAATTAAATTCATAAGAACTGAAGAATATAAATATTGTAAATACTTTATAGCCAAACAAAATTGTGATAAGTTGTACTGTTCACAATTAAATTCGTCAGGTTATTGGTATTATATAAAGTATTTAATAACTTAATTAATAATTTAATTAATAATAATTTGGACAAGTGTTGGTCGTAAGATTATTAATATAATTTAAAGTAGTTTATCACGATTTTAGTATTATTGTTTAAAAAATTGTTTTAAGGAAAATCAAAAAACGTAATTCAATATAAGTCCCTAAAGTGTTATATTTAATTTATTTAAAACATTATTAATTAATTATTTAATATACTTTCAACTTCATTTTACAGCACTGCAAAAATATTCCAATGGCAAAAGCTCAGTTAAATAAAAGACATTAAGATTTAAATACGTTATTAAATCAAACCCAAATGCTTAACTTATAAATAAAAATAATAAATATTTTTAAAAAAATAAATAAACAATAAAATATCTAAATAAGTTTGATTTATAGATATTTAATCGAAGAAAAGTTTTTCATTAAATGGTTGAATTATTTATATCACAACCAATTTTGATCCCAAGCAGATAATTTTTTTTTTTAATATTTTTTATATTTTATATATACTTTTTAAAATAAACTAAAAAGTGCACTTTGCTTCCTTAAATGTTGCTTTAATGAGTTCTAGGATTTCTCATCTATATAATATATAATTTTGTGTTCATTTAAGTTGTTTAACCTGGCCTGGAATGCTGATCATTCTTGAGGATACAATATTAAACCCACAAGGGTTGAATTAAGTTCTTTCAGTAGCAAAAATATTTTTTCTGCCTTTGTAAAAATCAGTTTAAAAACATATAATAAATATAATAATAATAATTATCATAATAAAATATAAAATAAAATTGTATTCAAAATGCGAATTATTGAAAATATGATTAATTATACCGATTTAATACTGAAACAAATTTGTTGACTTTAATTCCTACAGACTCTAAGATATGCATGTCTTTATATTAATTTTTTTATATCGATTAAAATATACTAGCTGAAAAGATATGTATAAAAAAAGTAATAAATTTGTTGTGCATAATAAATAAAAGAATTATGAATAGAAAGGTTAAAGTCTCTTGTATTCACAGAGTTTTATCAGCGATTGCTGGTTTTATACAAATATATATTTATAATATATATAAATATGAGAACATATATCAATCAATTAATCACTAAGCTCATCATACTGTTCAAGAACATATATACTTTATATAGTCAAAGTTTCCTCCTTCTACTATTTCCATCCTTTATCATCAAGAAACCATTTTAAAATACACATTTAACCATTCTCAAAGGGTTCTTCGTATTAAAACTAGGGTATTATTAGCATGCCCTATGTCCTATGGCCATTAAAGGGAGTAGAAAAAGGGTATAATTAAATTTGACAAATGTTTATGTAGCTGACCCTTTAGGCTATTTATTTTCAATTAATGCTCCAAACAAATTTACCCCGTTTTCTATCAAAAGGAAGTTTTTAGTGTGTTTTCAAACCCTTTGAAATTTTAAGTTTGCTATTGAATTTCCCAGAAAATTGTCTGTTGGGGTGAAAGTTACGTAATCAAAATAGACGCCTATTAGTTCCAGGTATTTTAGCTATAAGAAAAACAATTCCATTCATAAAATGAATTAAAGTCTTTTTTTTATAAAAATACACAAATTTTATTTAAAGTTTCTTTGGGAAAATTTAACATATGTGTGAAAACTTGATGTGTGTATATTTTTAAAAAACTTTCACTTTGTTAAATGATCAATTGTGTGTAGTAGCTAAGAGAAATGGAATGGAAAGGAAACTCCTACGCATTTTCAATGCCAATCAGCGGGCAGCTAATTGTGAACAAAAAAAAGATAAATAAAAAAAATAAATAAATTAGAGCGATCGCAGTGCAATAATTAAGTACGAGGAGAGTTGTTATTATAACGTCAACTGCCCGCATTCCATGACCAAAATCCGCACAGTTCTTTATGGCCAATTAAAGCCAAAAAGACATAAATTGAAAATGATAAAAACAATATTGAGACTAATATTTGTTAATGAACCAGAAAAGACCCGCACAATGGGGAACTCGACTGGAGACAGCAATTGATTGAAATCAAAGTGTAAATTGCGACGAGACCGAAGACCAATCAACGTTAACAACAACAACAACAATTGTGACAACAACAACAACAAAATGGCTGCATTTAATTGTCTCAATGCTTTACTAAAAAAAGAGATGCGATTGGAGTGCAACAAATGTTGCTGCATGTTGCTGCCTGTTGCTGCTGCCGAATGCGCTTTGCTGCGCTTCATTAAGTTAATTAAAGAAGGCCGCAATTGGAGCTGCGATCATCATTAAAAATTGAGTCGAGCCAGAGCTGACCAATGAAGTTGTTGGCCATTAGCCATCAGCTTAGAACGAGCCAACTACCAACCGACTAATTAACGCATTTGTGCGAACTGAAATCGGATCAAAAGCAGCTAACAAAAACTGTTTTCAAAACTGCATCATTAAATGCAATTAGAGACAAACTAAATTGCAATCAAACACTTTAATAAATATGTATGTATGTGTGTGTGTTTGGCGTTAATTAATTGCATTTAGCCAACTTCAACTTCAGCTTCAGCTTCAATGGAATTGCGTGCTCAACACTTTTGAATGCAATTGCGAATATCTATTTTTGTTATTGTTCAGTTGAACAAAGGCATTTTTTTTCTGCCCGTTTCCGACTCGAGTTGGCAGCTCTCAGCCATTTAAAATGCCGCTATTCGAAAGCTTGCATTTATTTGTTGTTAAGTCAAAAAAAAAAAAACAGCTAACAATCAAATGCTGCCTTTTTTTTTAATACTTATATAAAGTAACAAGAATTTAACAAAAGCAAAATAACTCTGGAAAATGCTATTGAAATAATCACCCCTTAAAAAGTTGGGAAACTATAAAGGTTACATAAACAGATGTCTAAATTTATAGTATATATAATATTAAATATATATAATATAATATAAAATTCTGCTAGTGCCAATTTTCACAATTGCTAACCAGGACATCCTTCAATTTTATCTTAACATTATCTTTGCAACCTTTTAATTATCAGGACTACTTTTTTTCAGACACTATCTTAACATTTATCCAATTGTAAACGTTTAGCTTTTAGTTTGTTTTTATTTTAAAGTGTCTTTATTGTGTCTGAAATGTGCATTATAAAAGTTAACTTAAGTAATGTAAATAAAAAGATGATTTTATGCAATTAAAAAAAGATTTTCAACTAATCAAAGTTTATTCTCTAATATTAAATTATATAAAGTTTATTCTCTAATATTAAATATATAAATTGTTGCAGTCATAAATGTCGATATTTAACCATTTTTTAATAGTTATAATCTAACTAAATTTAAAAAAAAAACTTTAATATAAAATATATTTTCTTTTCGTTTTATTTATTTACAATTTGTCTAATGGCAATAAATAAATAACGTTTTAATTTTATTTAAGAGATATAAAGAGTTTTCAATTAAACCTTGTGTTTTATTTTTAAATTATGTTTTTCACTCTTTAATTTTTTGCTGAGTGTATTTAAGAGGGTTTTATGTATATTTGTATGATTATATAAAAATAGTTGCAATAAATAAACTACAAAAGTGACTTTCTAAAGCATCTACATCAAATACAATTAAAATTAAAGAATTTTTTTCTGTTTGTTTAAAAGAAATTTAGCTAACTAAGAATAATTTTCCTGTGCTTAAAGCCTAGTATTAAATAAGCCTAATTTTTAGGCATTCCCAGCCCAATTCTGTTCCATGTTATTAAACACTTTGATTTTGACGTTATAGAGAAAAAAAAGTTATTGAAATCGATTTGATTCGATTCGATTTGAGTTCATTTCGATTGCATGTTTGGGGAATTTTTTATTCAAGTGGGCCCCAAAAAAAATCATTAGGCCAAACAAAAGCTAATTGCAAAAGTTGCTACAAATTGACGGCAATTAGGCGATTTCCGCCAAAACCAGAAGAAGAAGAGGAAGAAGAAGATGGCTGAAACAGCTGGCAATACTTGGGAATAGCCAATAATCGTAATTACAATTCAGACACGAGTTACACGAATAACTCGCAATCAAAGGGAATAATTCAAAATTCTACGGAAACCTTTCCTAATCATTTCCATTAGTGCCAGTCCACCTGTGTCTGTCCGTGTGTGTGTTTATAATGTGCCATATATCATCATTATCGAGCTAAAAAAAAATGTAAGAAAGAAATAAAAAACATTCCAATGCGCAACTGGCAACTGATGACTTTGCACATGTGATGCAGCTCTCGAGCAGTTAACACGACAGGGCCAAGTTAACAGAGCCGGAGCCGAGACTCTGCCACTCTGGCCATGGATTAGTTACAAACGAATCAACCTCAATATGTCGACAACTTTGTACAAACGGAGGCCATTTTACACGCAGCCAGCGCTAATGACCAAACCAACAACAACAACAACAACAACAACAACAAGAATCCCACGAAAAGGGCCAACTTAAGTTGGCCACGCAAAAGGTGGCAATTAAAATCGAATGAGCGCCGAAGCTTCCATGTTCAGCACTAATGGGTGACTCCAACTTAAAGTCGAAGCTGGAAGTCGAACTCGAAGTCGAAGCTGGCTGGAAAATGTGTGTAGAACTGTTTTTAATGGCCGACAATATGGCCGACGTGGGCCAAGAAGACAAATGCAACACGATTAGCTGGCCAAGCAGCTTCGTCAGAAATCGAGCATTAAATTTTTTAATTAAAAACTTTTTTTGCCGCCATTTTGTCGCTCCCTTTCCCCACCCCTTTTGGGTTTGATTAGGTGCTAGGCATAAATCAAGTGGCTGCTGCAATTTCTCTAGAATAATAACAGAGACAATTAAACTCGAGACTTGAAACGAATTCGAGCCGCTAACAAACAAAGTTTTGTCGGAGCGGAAATCATGATTAGTTGGCCCATTAAAACTGGCCCAAAACCTTACATAAATCTGTGTGCTGAGTGAGACTTGCCTTGGCTTCGTTTCGGTTCTGCTGATGTTTTCATTTCCCGATAAAAATAGGCTGCCTTAACCAGGCTGCCACTTGCAGCAAATTAAAACAAAAATGCAAATGTTGCACGTTGCACGTTGCACGTTGCACGAACCGCAACAACAGTTGGCAAGTTTATGGACTGCTCCTCCTTTAAGGCAGGCAGCCTTGTGTCCATGTGTCAACAGTCACCAATATGATGTTGTTGTGCCCAACGATCAAGACGCGACGATAATAGAGAGAGCGCTGCCAACGACAGCAACAACAACAGCAACAACAACAACAACAACAACAGCGAATGCAACTTTTGGTTGCAACAAGCTGAACCCATGTCGTAGTCAGACACCGTTGTTGGTGTCTGTTGCAGCCCAGTCGAACAGATGGCATCATCCTCATCCTCAGCCTCATCAGCAGCAACAACAACAACAACACTGTTGTTGCTGCTGCTGTTGCTGCTGCATTTACTCTTGCTGCAACACGCAGTTGGAGTGTCTTTTAGTATTAGGAAATGGAATAACAAATCAAATGGCCTTACACGCATTTTAACATGATGCGGAATAATCAAAAATAAATACAAATAAATAAAAAATAATTGTATTTAAAAGATTTCAATTAACGAGTTAAGATTAAATCATACTTATTATTATAATTTAAAAAATTTGCACAGAAGAAAGATTTTAACGCATCTTAAACGTTTTAAGATTAAATATTATTATTATTTTTATAGAATAATTAGAATTTGAAGTAGTTAAAAAAGTGAATAGAAAAGAGATTTTAATTAATCGTGAACGATTTAAAGTGAAAGCATATCATTGTTATAGATATCAATTAATCGTAACCGAGCTAAGATTAAATTAAATAATTATTATTATAGAATATATTAAATTTGAACTAATCAAAAATAAATGCATTGCAAAAAGATTTTAATTAATCGTAAACGAGTTAAGATTAAATCATATTATTATTATTATTATAGATATCAATTAATCGTAACCGAGCTAAGATTAAATTAAATAATTATTATTATAAAATATTTATATAATATATTGAATATATAGAATTTGCAGTAGTCAAAAATAAATGCATCGAAACAAGATTGCAATTAATTGTAAACGAGTTTTAATACTATTATTATATAATATATAGAATTTCAATTAGTCAAAAAAGTGTATGGAAAAAATATTTTAATTTTTCGTAAATGAGTTAAGTTTGAATCATATTATTATTATTATTATAGGATATATAGAATTTGAAGTAAAAAAATATATAGAAAAAGATTTCAATTAATCGTAAACGAGCTAAGATTAAATTAAATAATTATTATTATAGAATATATTAAATTGACGTAGTCAAAAATACAAGTATTTAAAAATTTTTTTAATTAATTGTCAACGAGTTTTTAAATTTATAATATTAATGATATTAAATGAGTTACGATTAAATAGTATTATTATAATAGAAAAGAATTTAAAGTAGTCAAATATTTTAATAGAAAAAAGATTTTATTTATTTGTTAACAAGTTTTAGATAAAATAATATTAATATTAATATTACTATTACTAAGTATTTATAATGAGAAGTAGGCAAAAACAATGTATAGAAAACAAATTTTAATTAATCGTTAACGAGTTAAGATTAAATCATATTATTATTATTATTAAATAATATATAGAATTTGAAGTATTCAAAAATAAATGTATAGAATAAAGATTTCAATTATGCGTAAACGAGTTTTAGATTAAATAATATTACTAGTTTAATGGAATTTATTAAACAATTAAATCATAATTGCAATAACCTTTTCGAGTCGAGTCGAGTCGAGTTTAGTTGACTGCTAAATACTCTCTCACTATTTAATAACATCTTAAAACAGTCTTAAAGATGATTCTTACCTCAAAGTTTCTTTTAATCTGTAGTTTTTAATATAATATATTTATATGAATATGGTATATATATATACTAATATCCATGTTTGTATTTGTTTCTTCAGCTTCTATATATTTTTTGTCTTTTATTTCTAGGCTTAATAATTGAAGAGTACAAGTATCCAAATAGTTATAGCCAAAAATATTTGCCTTCAATCTCTAAAGAGGAAAATGGAAAATTGTTATTGCCAAAAATATTTGTCTTCAATCTTTCGAAAAGAGCATCTGCCAAATTTGATAACAGTCCAAGCTTAAATAAGATATAGAATTTAGCGATTTTTCACGCTCTCAGTGAAAATATCCTAATTGAAGTGGATAAGTATTCAGAATAAATTTTAAATTACAAATCTCTAACTTTAACCCCGACAAAATAAATTCCATTCCTATGAATCGACCAGCAATCAATTTTTGTTTTTTTACTTCGTGAGCGAATATAATAAAAACTTATTCTTTTTAGCATATTTCACATTTTTAAAGCTTTCTCAGATTACAGTTTGCCTAAAATTAACAACTTTTTTTATTAGTGTACAAAATAAAAATCGGTATAAAATCATGCATAATTTTCATTCACTTAAGGTTTATGTATATATTTTTGTATTTATTTATATTTTACGATCATGTTTTTATGACACAAATCTTAATCCAAAAACCATAAATATCAGTCGAATAAATTGAATACCACATCGACATTTAAATAACACATGTTTTGATTAAAGTTGATAAAACTCATTAAACTCAATTCATTCACAAAGGCAAAATTAAAATCAATGCAAAAAGTTAAATTAAGTTAAGTTATAAAGAAAATATAACATAACAAAGAAAGTGGATTTCAGATTTAAAGATAACTAAAAAAAGGCAATTTAAAGATTGCATTTTAATAAATACATTTAAACTTCTCTATAACAAACTTCCGTACAGCGAAATCTTCTTTTCGATTTTTTTAAAAGAACAGCGAATAATCTTTATATTATAAAATAATTCTATATTATTCTAAATAATTTTATTAAAATTATTTTATATTAAATTAGTTTTTCTCGGTAACTTAAACTTTGCTATACGGAAGTTTGACTGTATGTAATAATTATATATAATAATTTATAAATAAGGTTTCATATTTCATTTCAACAAAAGCAAAGATTATTTCCTTAAATAACTTTATCTAATATATTATTAATTAAAACAGCACCAAGTCCTACAAAAAAGTCATTCAGTAAGCGAATATTTTGTAGAAGTAACCTTAATTTTCATACTTTTGAGTGTTGTTAAAGAAACACAAAGCTATAAGTAAAAATTTTGTAAAGTTATCATAATTTTGTATATTTTTATTAACTTATTCACTGACCGATCGTTCTTTTAAAAGCTATTTCAATAAGATATTGTTTACAATTTGGGGCATAAGTTAAACTAGAATAACTTGAAGTAGAAGTTTCTCTTTCTACGCAAATATAATAGAAGGTATTACTTGAAACTTTATATTACTGTAAATTTTAATTAATAACAACAAATACTTATTGTCTGAAAAAAGAGTAAAAATATATGTAATAATTAAAAAAAATATTTTTCATCCAAATAATTTTATTATTAATTATATTTAGCTAATACTTTCAATGTCCGACTGATTTCAAAATATGTAATATTATATATACCCCACTAAAAAGAGAAAATCAGAAAGATTTTACAACTTTAGCTTTAAAACTGAGAGATTTGTTTGCATAAAAACAAACAGATCAAAAAATCTAAATTGAGTCAACTTGTGGCCTAATCAAGATTTTATTTGTATCTTATAGATTGGAGATATTTGTGCAAGGATTTAACGCCTATAAAAAAATATAAATATAAATATAAAATATAAATAAAATAAGCATTTTCTATATTGTAAATTAAATTGTTTAAAAATTTAAATAAAAGTTGAATCATTTATTTACTATTATTTTTTATACATTTTAAAGTCAAGCTTAAGCAAATTCTCTGCAGACTTTAACTTAAGTTTTTTAAAGTACTTAAGTTAACTTTTCAAGACATTTTCTACCAATATTAAATTTAACTTTAAGCTTTTGAAGCATTCAACTTTTTTCTTATTCTAAATATTCGACTTCTTAAAATAGTTTTTTACTTCTTTTCCAAGTATTTAAAGTCTTTTTATTGTCTTTGCCTATTTGGTGAATATCGCATGTTTATCTCAATAAAATATTGGCTAAAAACTTGGTCTGCGGCCATTGAGCTGTCATTAGTTTATGGGTGTATTCATGAGTGCATGAATATTCATTACTTATGTGGGCATTTATGCACCCATTGTGTTTTTAATGGCATTTTGTGTCTTAATTAATGTTCCAATCACAACAACAAAAAAGGCAACAAAATAACTGCGGCCATTTCCAGACTCCATTTTGGGAAGCATATATATATATATATATATATTTATATGTGTGTATGTATGTATGTATGTGTGCATTATGCATATGTATAAAAGACTTGAGCCGCGGGCAGATGCCCCCAACTCTGTGCCCCAACTCTGTGCCCCAACTCTGTGCAACACTCGGACTGGAGACAACTCCATGAAACTCGTTTCGTTGCACGGCACAAGAAATTTGTTGCTCCCACTCTGGACCCTTTACTCCCCCTTCCCACCGCGTCTCCTCCTCCTCCTCCTCCTCCTTCTCTTGGACTGCAGTTCCACAAACTCTTTCCAATACATTTTTCGTTCTTAATTTCGTTGGAGGCAATTTTATTGCCCTCGTCGCAGGTAGCGTGCGAGTTCCAATCGAAGTCGCCATCGAGGCCCAGCCTCAGTTATTGTTGTTGTTGTTGTTGTTGTTGTTGTTTGGGCCCAGTTAATTTGGTCATCTTCCATGATGTTTTGATAATGCCTGCTGCTGCTGCAGCAGCCAAAGTCGCAGCAGCCTCCTCGTGCCTTGGTTCTTTCTATACCCTGTTGACTGCCACTAACGGGGTAGGCAGGGCATGGCAGACATGAGCTGCAAATGGAGAGCTAAAATTACTGACAACCTTAAAGAAGTATTAACTATATTTATATTTATATATTTATATTTATTATAACAATATGTAAATAGTTTTATGCTTGATTACAACTTTTTACATTTTAAGAAATTTGTGTTTAAGCTTGGTTTCAAAATAAAAATCTTCGCTTTAAACAACTAAATTCTCATAAGGTATCAAAACAAACTTGCAGATCATTTTTGTTTTAACCCCTTAAAAGTAACATTCCCCAGTAAATATCGCTTTCTTAAAAAATGTACTTATTGTAAATAAATAAAATAATTAAAAATAATAAATTAATTAAATTCATCAAACTGTATGCCCTTCCCTATATTAATAACTAAGTAGAAAATTTATGCTTTAGCCTAAATTCAACATAAAATAATTCAACTCACAAAACACTTTAGAATTTTATTAAAAGTAAAAATAAATTGAAATAAAAAAATTATTAAAAAATAAAAATTTCTTTAAATCAACTCAATTCTCTGCACAATAACTATAACAGGGTATACGAGGGCAATATGTACTCCCCCTTAAATTTCTAGCTTCTAAGTTCCTTACACAGTTAAACAAGCAAAAGCTATTACTGTTTTAATTAATTAAAGTAAAAAAGTAAATAAAATTAAAATAAATAAAATAAAAAGAAATAAAATAAAAATAAATAAAATAAAAAATAGAATAAAAATAAATAAAAAAAATAAACAGAATGAAAATACATAAAATAAAAATTAATAAAAAAATATAAATAAAATACAAATAAATAAAATTAAAATAACTGAAAAAAATTAATCAAATAAAAATAAATAAAATAAAAATAAATAAAGTAAAAATAAATAAATTAAAAATAAACAAAATAAAAATAAATACAATAAAAATAAATGAAATAAAAATAAATAAATAACATAAAATAAACAAAAGAAATATAAATAAAATAAAAAGAAATAAAATAAAAATAAATTGAATTAAAATAATTAAAATTAAAATAAAGTAAAAATAAATCAAGTAAAAATAACTAAAATAGAAATTAACAAAATATAAATAAATAAAATAAAAATAAATAAAATTAAAATAAAAGTAAATAAAATGAAAATAACTAAAATAAAAATAAAGAAAATAATTGTGCGCTACTATTTAACTTATTTAAAGACATCTTTTTTAAACTTTAAACGTATTCCCTTTTTAAGTCTGCTTTGCGTTTGCTTTAATCAACTCGACTCTTCCAAGGTATCTTTAGGTCGTTCATTTTGTTATCAGTGCTCTTCATGGCTGTTGACCAATTCTCTTCTCAGAGAACTTCTCCAACAACAACAACAACAACAAATAATGGAGACTTGCACGAAATTCTTGTCGCTCCGAATAATTACATAAATCAGTGATTTTTAAAGCGTTTCGAATTTCAAGTTTTCAAACTGTCAATGTCCCAAGCCCCTTAAATACATAAGCCCCCTACAGCATATATCGGCCTTATATACATATGTATATATATATTATATAGGAGTGTTTTTCTCTCTCTCTCTCTCTGGTTTTAATGAGTCGTTTGCGTGCGCAGGTTGTCGGCTTTTTAACGCTGATTGTTCCGGATTATGAGATGTTGTTGTTGTTGTTGTTGTTTGGAGTGCCATAAAAAGGGACGCGATATTAACACCTAAAGAGTTGGCCGCGTTTCCCACACGGCTCCGGGTTTCACAGTAAAATTCGCACCCACATAAAACCCGGATGAACCAAGCTGCCAATCTGTCAGCGCAGAGTTCAGATTTATGAGTCTGTTCCAAAATTCAAATTTTTTGGCAAATTCACACAACATTTTGATTTATAACCACAGTTGCCACATGCCACAAGCTGGTTGCACAGATGAATTTTTCGGTCACAGCTGACCAAAGCTGCAGATCGGGGTCGAAATCGAAATCGAATTTGAGATCGAATTTGAGATCGAGTTCGACATGGCCACTGAACAGGGCCGACAATTGCGGTAAGTTTTTGATGCGCTTTCAAAACCAACAAGACGCAAATTTGTAATTACCGTAATTACCGACATGGCTCCATTGTCCGACATCCATCTTCCAATTGCATCCTGGCCACAACTGTAAATGGCGTGTGGAGCTGCCCAGCAAATGAGGCTCATCAGTTGCCACAGGATCTGTCTGCTGCAAGCTGCTCTCATCTGTCAGTCCTGCGGTCGACATCCCATTGCTGAAGCTCAATTGGCTGAAGGACCTACGCCACAGATGCTAAAAAATATCCTTGGGGCTGATTGAGTCTAATTTGATCCTTCATTGCATGACTAGTTAAATATGTATAAATAGGGATTATATATAGAGTGAGTTTATATATTTTAATAAATATATAGAGTTAAAAAGAAGCTTTAGTACTTGGCAAAAAGCTAAAACAAAGTTTAAGCCTTAATCTAAAAATTAAAATTATTCTTTAAGTCTTTCTTCAAACTACATTTAAAGTCTTTAATATTTGAATTATATTGACGAATTTTTAATTAATTCGTAGAAGTTAAAGCTATCCAAATAATAATAAATAAATATATAGTAGATTTACCTGCAATAGTCTCTGAAAATGCTCTTTTTTTTTTTTTTTATTTGCAATATATCCTTAGGATAATAAACAAATTTTGTGAGCTCCAAAAAAAATAAAATAAAAATAATTGAAAATAAATAAAACTGAAAAGTTAGCAGTTTAACAGTTTATTAAATAAAAGAAGCCTTTAAGTCTTTAAGGTCTTTTAGTCTATAAGATTAACTCCTTTATGGGTAAATTGTTTGTGATAGTAATGATAACAAAAGAATATAAAAACTGTCTAAGGTGATATCTTCTGCCAGTTAAATACATTTGTCCAAAAATCATTATCCTTTTTAACTAGTTTTCACTGACTAGTAAAAGCTCTGGGGAAAAAAAAATTCGGATTTAAAAATTAAAATTGTGGCCCAAACCTTTCAAAAACTGAATACAGCTTAAAAAGGAATATATTTTCAACACAAAGGAAAGATTTGTCAAAAACAATTAGAGACTTTATGACGTCATGGCATAGTATTATTGAATATTATAATCCACTCTTTAAGCTCTGATTGCAGATATTTAACTGGATTTCGAAAGAATATCCCTTTTACTCACTTTAACAATTTACCTTAAAAAAAGACATCTTAAATCTGAGTCCAGTCTAAAGTAAAACACTTGTTGTTACATTTTTGATATTATTTACTTGTATTTGTTTTCCATGAGTGCACAAATGACGAAAGTACTTTTTTATGATTTGACCTTCGGTTTAGAGAATTTTCGTTAATCGTAAGATTTGCTTTTGTTTTCGATTTGGTTTCATTTTTTTGTTTTTTTTGTTTGTTTTCTGTTTTTTGTTTTGCTCACAATCATATGTTTAATATTCCTTCTTTAAATAGGTTTGTATATGTAAGATATTATTTATTATTAGTTAAATACGCTTTAAAAATAAATGTATTTCTGTTATGTATCACCAAAAACAACAACACACATGCGATTAGTTATTGTTTTTTAATTCTCAACTTTTGACCTTTCGCGTTGATTTCTGGGGAGGGGGGCGAAAGCGCTAAACTAAGTCCGCAGGATCATATTACGTTTAAGGATACAGTTCAAGATTAAATATGACAATGGCCCAGCTATCAAATTCATCAATATTTAACTGTGTGCTTGTGATATGAGGGCTCCGAAAGGATCTTCTAGTCCTTTAGTATGTACAATGGAAGAGGGGCAGAGGAGAGGCTGAGGGAATGGAGAGTCTGAAGCCTTCTATATACACAGGCAAAGTAATGTCCTTTGCTGCAGTAAACACATTCATAAATATATCGGTAAATGCCATAACATGCAATAAATGTGAAATATTACTTTATACTTTTTACTTTATACTTTATACAATTTATCATCAATTTTATGTGTTTTAACCAATTCTGCGTTTCTGTTGTAGGTAGTTCAATTGTTGAGGTTCTCTAGCTATGTCTGGATTGAGGCTTTTTTTTTTGTGGATTTGGCTTTGACTTGAAATGGATTTATCTGTCAACTGTTTCGGTTTTCATTCAATTATTGTGCTGCACTGCAAATGATTTATGATTTTATTCAAAATTTGTCATTTTGTTAATATTCTCGTAGTTTTGGTTTTTTATTGTGTATATTTGTGAATTTAATTTGCGCTTGTGTTTGGTTAAATATTTTGCTTTAATAATCATTCTTTTTTTTTGTATTTACAGCTAAAATTGTGCAAGTTGCAGTTGCGGTTGCAGTTGCAGTTGCGGTTGCAGTTGCGGTTGCAGTTGCGGTTGCGTTTGCGGTTGCAGTTGCAGTTGCGTTTCCTAATATGCCACATTCATTTAAATCGTTTTCTAAGCTAAGCTGTAAAATTGCCATTATTTTGTCGATTTTTAAATATATTTTTAGTCAAGTGTGTGTGTGTGTAAATGTATGTCTGTGTGTGTGTGCTGCCTTTAATACTGTAATTCTATTCGAATATGCGTCGTGCCAAGACTTTTATAGGTTTGTTTAATTTACTGCGGCTGATTAGAAATGCCCACTAATGTTGTTGTTGTTGTTGAAATGTACACTCGTTAAATAATTTAATTTTTTAATTTAATTTAATTTTGAATTCATTTACAAAACGTTGCCGTCTACCTTTTTGAGTATGTTATAGGTAAGATTAGTTTTAGTTTCAGTTTAAGTTTTAGTTATAGTTTTAACTTTAGTTTTAATTTTAGTTTTAGATCTGGGTCTAGTCATATAAATACATTGAGTGCTTGCTTACGACTGCAAGCCGTTGCTAAATATAAGTACAAATACAAATTACAGATTACAGATTACAAATTACAAATTAAAACTTAAATGAGCGCTGCGTGCGATTTTTAACAAATCATATAAAGTATAAATGTTATAGTTACAGTTACAGTTAGAGCTAAAAGTTAAGTAAACTACTATTCAAATATCTAAACATAAATCAAATAATCAAGCAAAGCAGCTTCATTCATCTTTTAAATACTGTTCAAATGTTGCATAGACACACAGCTTCTGTTTTTTTTTTGTTGTTTTTAATTTAAGTTTTGTTTTGCGCTTTTTCATTGTGTTTTTTTTTTAGTTATAGTTATAGTCTAAATAGTTGTTAGTTGCTTAGTTGCTGCTGTTGCCTGCTCAAGAACTAAATCAGCTATCCTCTCTCTCTTGACACTCTGTTTGTGGCTTTTCAAGTTGACCTCAAACCTAGGACGTTGAATACTTTCGCATACTGCATTTGTGTGTGTTTGTTTGTGTGTGTGTGTATATATATATATGTTTAAATAGAATGCGTAATAATACAAACTACAGCTACCTTCCTTTTTTACTTAACCATCTAATTAAATTTGCCTGCTCTGGTATATACAAATTCTATAGCTAAGCTTCATTTTTGCCGATCTCTACCAAAATTGTGCTGCTGTCACTGGCGGCATTATCGTTGTTGTTGTACTTCCAGTTGCTGCAGTTACTCCTGCTGCTATTTCTCCTGCTGCTGTTGCTGTTGTTGCTGCTGTTGTTTCTGTTGCTGTTGATCCTAGCTGGGATTGCGTCGGGTATCAGGAGTGCTTGTCCGTCAGCTCGGTCCAGCGCGACTCGAAGAACTTGCGCATGCCGTGTCCTGCCTTACCCACGGGCGAGTCGTCCTCGTTGAACATCTCGCAGTTATCGAAAATCTGTCGCACATCCACGCAGAAGTCCTCGCGACACTTGTAGCTGCAACAATTTCAAATCGATTAGCAACAACATTTAAAAGAATTAAAACTCAAACTTACGTCAAATCCTGCAGTTTCTTCTTGATTGTGGACAGATCCATGGGCGTTTTAATAATCTTGCGGTATGTGGGAAACTGTTTGGTGTTCACAGGCAGCAGAAATGGCCACGAGTCCTCATGAAGCTAACGAAATGTAAATTCAAATTAACTGCATACAATTGACTTTTAATTTGTTTTTGGCTTACCTCCATTTCGCCCAGCAGCGTCTTGCAGACGGACAGCTCCTTGATGAGCTTCTTGGTGGCATGCTTCTCCTTCTTCTCCTGCTTCAGCTTCTCCTTGGCCTCCTGTATGGCGTGTATGTTGATGGGTGGCGGCGACATTTGCGTTCCGCCAACTGGCGGCGTCGGCGTGCATGTCCTGGGCGAGGGCATGGCCATCAATTGTTGCTGTTGCTGCTGCTGCTGTTGTTGTTGCGGTGGGGACTGACAGGCCACGTTCAGCAGCGCCGTCGGCGATGCCTGCATCAGCACAGGCGGCGTCGTCACCTGCGTCGGCGTCGGCAGCTGCAGCGGCGCCGGCAACGCTGGCGGCGGCGGCGTTGGTGTCGCCACCGGCGTAGGCGTCGGAGTCCGTGTGGGCGTGACGGCACGCGGCGACATGGCCACGAACTGCATCGGTTGCGCCGGCGGCGGCGCGGGCAGAACGCCAAAGCTGCTCGGCGCCGCGTAGCCCGCCACAAAGGCAACGCTCTCCTCCAGCTGCACGCCGCCTCCGTTGTTGTTGTTGTTGCTGCTAACGCTGCTGTTGCCCAGGTGCGCCTGGAAGCGGCTGGCGTCGATGGAGTTGTTGTGCTGCTGTTCGTCGTACGTCGCCGAGGCAATCGAGTGCGCCGGACTGAAAAAAGGCGAACATGGCAAAATTGGCATTTAGAAGTGGCAAACAACTTGACTCCAGCAGAGTTCATAAACATGTTTCCTTAACGGCAATTTTAATATAGTTTGTTGATGAAACTAACATATTGAAAAAGTCGCCATCATTTATAACTTTTCTATGCAGCTTTTCTAACACATTTCAGAGACTTTATAGGAATGAACTCTATATAGATTGTGCTGATATACATATATATTTAAATATATCTCAGAACTAAGGCCTTACAGTTTGAATAGTCAGCTATGGAGTTTTTATAAGAAACCAGTATTTATATATAAAAACGTTAGCTTTAAACTTATTTTAGTTTATTATTGTCATATCTTTCATAAGAAGATATTTTAGTTTATTATTGTCATATCTTTCATAGCAATAAAACTTGTTATGCTTACTTATTTATTTTATTTTTATTATTTATTATTTATTTTACAAATTATTAGCCTTATTTGTATATGTGACATATATATGTAAAATATATATGTTTAAAATATTTAGCGCAATCTAGCAATACAATCCGTCTAAAAGCCACAAGTCTACTCCTTTCAGTATTCTGCAAAATAAAAATCTTTGCCGAATTAATTCAATACAGCTTCTCATATGCTCAACTCGATGTCCCAAAGAGTTTAGAGATATCCTGCTTAATACATTTCATTGCAAGGAGTTCCTAAGCCACAGAAACTCAACTAAGTATTTAAAATTATTCTTTTGTAATTCGCAAATATATATTTTTTGTCTGTCTATTGTACAGTGCTGTAAAACTAACGTTATGTAGAGCCATAGCCTTATTTTGTATACCCAATCAAACACATACATAAATAACAAATATTTGTTTGGTAATGAAAATAAGTTGAGTTGAAAAAGGATCTTTGTAAACTTTTGTTTAAATTTGTCGCCTTTAAACAGATGGCAGTTCTTCCTGACAACTATTTTTACAACTCATTGATGCCATTATTTATATATGTTAATTTATAATATTTCAATTAGAGCAACTAGAATCTATATATGCATTTTATTTGCCAGCTGACTGTTTTCCTATATATTATAATATAATATTATCGCTGTTCTGATTTTATCCTCCATTATGCATAAAAATGTTTATATGCCGTTTGTATACAACTTAGACAATAGATAAATTGAAATAAATAAATTAAATATTTTTCCCAAATATTATTTTGATTTGCAATCTGTTAAAACCTTCCAAACTTCCCCTAGTTGCCACACATAGGGACCCAAGTTTATGGCTCAGCTTTGACAAGTTTGCCCCCAGCTTAAAATTCATTTAACCAATTAAAATAATTTGCACAAATAAAAAATATTGCTGAACTTCAGAATTGCAATTAAGAAAAAATTAAATTAAATTAAAGAAAATAAATAACTTTTTGGCTAGGTTTAGAATTGTTTTCATAGACGATTCTTTTTGAGTAAACTGATTTGGTTTAAAGAATACCAGAAAAGCCAAACGACAAAGGTGCAAATTCAAATTTGTCGACTCCAAGCTCATACTAAAATAAATATAATAATAAAAATAGATTAAGTTATATAACTCACAGTTAAATAACATAAAACATAATAATAATCAGAATCAAAATCGATTTGAATGAGTTTGTTAGGTGCATTCCCATGATTTGAATCAAAAGTGCGAGGTTATTGTTGTGAATGTATTTGCGATATGTATTATTTATAAATAAGTATGTACACGTATGATTGATTGATTGATTGATTGATTGATGTATATGCAGTTATTTTACATCTTATATAATTCGTAATCAAGTGAAACTGTGAAACACAAACAACAAAAAGGACGCTCACCTAAGCGGCGCTGGCAGCGACGTCATCGACTCGTCGTGCGACGAGTTCAGCGACTGCTGCGAACTGTGCAGCAACATTTGCTGCTGCTGCGGAGTCAATTGCTGCTGCTGCTGCTGCTGTTGTTGCTGTTGTTGTTGCTGCTGCTGGTGCGGATCGAGGGGGCAGAGCTGCTCCAGGCTGCCGGAGGAGGCGAGCAGCTGCTGCTTGTCGTTGCCGCGCCGCTTGGCCGCGGTGCTGGCGTCGCGATCCCGCCGCGACTTGCTGCTGCTGCTGCCGCTGCTGGTGGCGGCGCTGCGCTTCTTGGGGGGCGGGGCGCGCTGGATGCAGCCGTGGCAATACCACTTGCCGCGCGGCACCTTCAGCAGCGGCGGAATGTAGCAGTCGGCGTGATAGGCGCGCGGACACAGATCACAGTAGATCATCTTGCCGACCGGCGACGGACGATGGCCGCCGCAGACGATGCACTTGCGTTCGTTGGTCGCCTTGTTGACGCACTCGTAGCAATACCTGTAAGTAGGAGAAGGATCAGAACAGTTGCAAACAGACTGGGCGGGTTGTGGGCGGTGGGGGGGGCGGGGACGCGGCACGTGCGTACAGAGAACAAAAGTAAACAACGCAAAACAATGCGACAAATGTTTGTGTATGTATGTGTGTATGTGTGAAATGATGACCAAAAAGTTGTATGGACATGTATGGTTGGGTTTGATACGATTTTGGTTTGCTTCGATTTTGGTTTGAGTTTGGTTTGAGTTTGGTTTGAGTTTGGTTTGGCTTTGTACTCACCAGTCACCATCGGGTATGTTGTCCATTTTGGGCTTGAAGCAATAGGTGTGATAGCCCTTGTCGCAGCCATCGCATAGCAGCAGCTTGTCCTCGTTCTCGCCTGATGTGCAGAACTGGCAATTCTGTAAGGAGTTTGAATATTTGCAAGAGTTTGTAGTAGTGCCTGAACGTCGTCCTTGTCGTCTGCGTTTGCCGTTTGAATACGAATTGCAGTCACTGTCCGTGTTCGAGTCTGTATCTGTGTTCGAGTTCGAGTTCGAATTCGAGTTGGAGTTGTGATCGCAACCGTTTTGTGCCGCCAAGGCTTTCAAATTTATTTTTATGGTCATCGATGAAGTTGCTTTTGCTGCTGGCGACGTCTCTTTGGCATTTTCCTTCGGCTTTGACTTTTTCGGTGTGGCTGCTTTACTTGACGAAGAGTGCTTCTTATCCTTATCCTTTTCCTTATCCTTTTTCGACTGTTTCTGCTTGTGTTCGTGCTGCTGCTTCTGCTGCTTCTTTGGCGTTGCCTGCTTTTTTGCGTTGCTTTTTTTCTTGTTGGACTTGTTGTTCTTTGCGCGCGTTGCATACTTTTGTACGCAGTCAGGTTGCGTAGCAGTTCGAGTCGGAGTTGCGTTCGAGTTGGGGTTGTGTTCGGAGGAAATGTTGCGTTCGTTGCAGCGGGCAAACGGGTAAACGGATAACGGTAGCGGGTATGGCAACAAAAGCATTCGATTGTGAAACAAATGGCGTGTAATGTGTGTGTGTGTGTGTGTATGTATGTGTATGGGTGTATGTATATGTGAATTTGTATGTGTATGTGTGTGTGGGTGTGTGTGTGTGTGTGAGTATGAAAGCGTTAAATTCGTTTTTGATTTTGACCAAGAAAACACCATTGAACACCACAAACAACAAACAAGTCAAACATTCAGCGAAAGTGTTAAGAAAGAAAAAGAACAAACAAAAACATCGAATTAATTTCAAGGCAGTCAATAATTTTGTTCAATTAAGGACGAGCGATGCATCGAACCGCATTTCTACAAAAGGAGCCAAAACATGCATCAAAAAGCAAATCTCTATTTCTATTAACCCAGAAGAAAGCACAACTTGGGCGAATAAACAACTACTGCAAATAATATCTGGATATATGGGGAATGAAAGCAACTTAAATAGCTAATGATCTAAAGACTCCTTTCTAATACATTCCACTAATTGGAAGTTGAACTAACCTACAAGTGATGCAATAATTGGTGTTTCAAGCAAGTGTTCTAATAACTTTGATTGAACCCCAAAGGGGTTAACCCCTATCTTTTAAGCTAACTGAAACTAACTTAAGATAGAAGCAAACCTTTTTTTCCTATTGATTCAAACAAAGTCTTTCTCACACCTAAATAGGCTCCCAGATGGGGAATTGAAAATTCAAAGCGTGTAAACATCTCCGCTCTCTCATTACTATCCTCTCAGCTCTGTCTTCTTTCTCTATTTTGACTTCTCTCCTTCTTTTGTTTTCTCTATCTCCAATGTTTCTTCTATCTTCTCTCTTTCCTCTTTATTATCTATCAGCTTTATATCCTCTCTTTTCTCTCTCTTCTTTAACTGCTGCCTCTCTTCACTTTTCTATCATCTCTCCTTCCTCTCTCATCTCTATCTTCACTCTTTTCCCTATCTTTTATCTTTCCTCTCTATTTCCTATAGTCTGTCTTTACTCTCAATTCTGCCTTTCCTCATTCTTCTCTCTTCCCTATCGTCTGTCTTCTCTTTCTTCTGTCCTTTCTCTCTCGTCTCTATCTTCCTTCTTCAGACTATAGGTCAATTGTTGCTGGTTTAGTCCCATCATCTATCTATCATATATATCCATTTACCCATTAATTAATAGACGTAAATGAAGCAGACAAGTTATATCGGATTATACCATCAATTAGTATAAACTTCTTTCCTTTAAAACCTTTCTCTTGAGTCACCAACTAACAACCTAATGAAATAGGGTTCGATTAAAAAAAAAAACGCAAAAGTGGTGAACAGTAATTAGTGCATGTGTGTGTGTGAGTGTGTGAGTAAGTGTGAGTGTATGTGTGGGGTTAGTGAATCATGGCAAACAACTAAATAGTGGGAAATGGGGAAATTGCAAGGTGGTAATTACAATATGTGAGTGCTAGTGATTTGTAGTGTTGGGTGGTTGGGTGGTTGGGAGATTGTGGGCTAGTGGGCTGATTGGTGGGGTGCCAAGCTAAGAGATAAGCGAAAGCCAAAAACAAAGAACGTCAACTTACCGCCTTCATGATGCTCTTGTCCCACGCCACACACGACTCCAGCACGTACAGGGCCATGGCCAGCTGGGCTGTGGTGTGGGATCTGGCGACGGCATCGCGCCACTGCACGAGTCCCTTCGGTATGTTCTCCACCTTTTCGTCCTTGTCGCTGTCGCAGTTGCTCGCCGGCGAGGCGGCGCCCGAGCAGGGCTCAATATGGCCCGGAGGGACGCCCGCTTCGCAGGCAGCGGCCGCAACGCTGCTGCTCGGAGCAGCTGCCGCAGCGGCCGCGGCCAGCGCCATGGTGCGCTCATTGAAGGCGGAGGAGTTGAGGCTGTTGCCGGGCTGCTGCTGCTGCTGTTGCTGCTGGTGGTGATGCTGTTGCTGCTGGTGGTGCTGCTGCTGCGACTGCTGCTGGGCGGCCATCAGTTGCTGCTGCTGCTGCTGCATCTGCAGCAGATAAGCCGCCGCCGATGCCGAGTTCTGGGTCTGCGTCGATGTCTGCTGGTTCTGGGCGATGACCGCCAGGTGGGCGTCACCGGTCTGTGAGCCGAGCGGCGGCTTCAGGTAGCGTCGTTCGATGTTCGCCTCCAGATCGATGATGCGCTCCCTGATCATGGGTATAATGCTGACGAACTCGGACTCGGTCAGGTCCTCCTGCTCGCTCAGATTGACCTCATTGTCGCTGCGCGTCGGCAGCTGCCAGTTCTTCAGCTGCATCGAGGCGCTGGCTATCTTATCCTCGAGGGATTCCAGCTGCTCCAGCAGCGCCAGCTCCACACGTCTGGCCACCTTGGGGTTCCAGTCGGCTGGCCTGTCCGGCAGCATAAACTCCACCAGCTCGGCCTGGCTCTCGTTCAGCTTCAGCTGATAGTTAACGCCCAGCGGCTGTTCCAGGCCCAGAAAACGCGTCAGATTCTCCTGCAATTCCCTTTCGCGCAGACCCGACGGATTCAGCGTCTTCAACAGCTGACGCAGCTTCTGCTCGTCGTCCAGCTGCCACCAGCCGTAGCGCTGCCGGCGCGGCACATAAACGCCGTGCACCTTGTCCGGGAACCCCGCCAGCTTCACCTGCTCCAGCAGCCGATGCTCGTCGGGCGTCATCGACAACGGCAGCGGAATATCGATGGGTATATAGGTCTGGACGCTGCTCAGCGACATGTTTGCAATGTTGTGATAATAGGCCTGGGAGAGAGCCTCGTCCAGACGCAGTTCAATCTTGGGTTTCACTTCAACAGTTTCACCGATTGCGTTTCCGATCCCAATTGAGTTCCCTCCGCCCGTGTCCGGTGCGACATCAGTGCGCAAACGAAAAAACGCATCCGACTCGGGCTCCGGATCGGATTTGTTTAGCTTAATGAGTGGCTGTAGCTCGTGCTGATGTTGTTGCTGCTGTTGCTGCTCCTCATCGGTTGGCTGGCAACGATGAGGAGACGCCAGACCGTTTTTTGACACCGTGAACTTGGCCTGTTCGTACTCGTCCAGCTTGGCCTGCATCTGCTTCTCGTCCAGTCCGGACAGCGTGAATATGCACTCCTGACTAAACTTGGTCGGATCCACCTTGCACTCCTCCATCGGTATGCTGTAGTACTGCATGTTGTTGATCAGATCCCACGGATGTCCCTGCAGCTGCAGCTGTGCACTGCAGTGCTGATAGCTGGCATAACTGTGCTGCAGATCTGCGGCCACAACGCCGCCCTCCTCCGCGGGCAGCTCGCTGATTAGCGGCACCTCGCGCTTCACAATCGAGAACCACTTTGGTGTGGTGTCCTCGCCAGGCTGCGTTGTCGACACAATGATGCAGTCGTCCTCCTTCTTCAGATCATCCTGGCTCATTGCCTCCAGCTTATCACAGTTGCCGTTGCTGCCGCTGTTGTTGTTGTTGCTATTACTATTATTATTATTATTATTGTTGTTGCTGTTGTTGTTGTTGTTATTGTTGTTGCTGAGCGTGGGTATCAGGCCCGGTATGGTGGGTATCTTAATCTCAGCCTCAAAGTCCGTCTTTGTCGAGATGACCGTCGGCGGCGGTCCCATCAGCTCCATCTCCGACTTAACCTTAATCTCGGGCCGTGCCACAACAGGCTCCGGCACCTTGACAACAGCCGGCAACACTTCGTCATCGTCGTCGCCCAGATCCACAATCTCCGGCTCCACTTTATTGATCTCCGTCACATCATCATCATCATCATCATCATCGTCGTCGCCGTCGCCGCCGTTGTCGTTGTTGACATCGTTGGGCGCCGTCTCGTGATTCGCTTGCTGCGCTTTGCCTGCATCAACTTCTGTTGCTTCATCAACTTCCATTGGTTCCGCAGTTGGAACCGTTGCTGCAACTCCTTCTGCTGCATTTGCATCAGGCAACTTTGCAGTTGCTTCTGTTTCAGTTCCCTCCACTGCCAGCTTTTGTGTATCGTTGGGCGCCTGCTCCTCTGGCTGCTGCTTCTGTTGGACCTGCTCGTCCATGGCCTCCAAAGCCTCGTTGTAGCCGCATATATCGTTCTGTGCCGATTCGAGTGCCTCGATGAAAATGCCACCGGCCTTGGGCAGCTTCCAGTAGCGTCGCCAAAAGCGATCCTGGCCGAAGCAGGCGGCCCTCAGCTGATTGGTGCTCTTCTCGAGCGCCTCCTTGCAGTTGAGCGAGGCACGCACAATCTTGTCCAGCTTCTTTTGCAGCTCGTCCGCACTGAGGCGATTGTCCTCGTCCTCCTCCACGTTCGTTATCTCCGAGTCCAGATCCGACAGATCATCCTCAATAATGCTGACGTCGTGACTCTGCGTGTGTCCATCCTCATTAATCGAGTTTCGTGCTCCGCTCTTCTTGGCCTGCAGCAGCGCTGTCATCGCTCCACTATCCACCACGGCTGGAGTTCCTGTGGCAGGAACAACTCCTGCAACAACTCCTGGAACTACTCCTGTAACTGCTGGAGGAACTACAGCAGCTCCGTTCTGTTGGTACTCCTCCAGCTTGGCCAGCTGCTTGGAGGGACTCGCCTCGGCAGGCAGGGCAAGCGTTCCTCCAACGGGTTCACTTCCCGGCACAATCAGCACTGGAGCATCTGCATCCACTTCCATAGGCTGTGCTGGCACCTGATCTGCGTCTGTTGCCTGTTGCGGCTCCTGCTTGGCAACCTCCTCCTGTGGCTTGTCCTCGCCGCTGAGCTCGGTCGGAGCAGCTGCCTCCGCGGTCGCAGTTAGCTCAGACTCGCTGATTGCCTGCTTGTTGGCCTCGGCGACTGCTTCGGCTTCGGCCAGCTTGGCGAGACGTTCGCGTTCGCGTTCCGCGTCGAGCTTCTGCTGGGCGAGCAGCGCCTGCATCGCCGCCTCGCGTTCCGCCTGCGCCTTCTCGTAGGCCTCGATGCGCGCCTTGCGCTGATGCAGCGCCTTGTACTTGCGCACCTTCATGTCGGTCATGTACTTCTCCTTGCGCATCTGGGCGCAGGTCTCCAGGCTGCCGTCGATCTGACGCAGCACCGCCTTGTTCATCAGCAGATCGTTGCACAGATGCGCCAGCATCTGCGCCTTGCGCGTCGGATTGAGCGCCACGAACGGACGATCCTTCAGAGCATGCGACAGCTTCCAGGTGTCGTTCTCGTGCAGCAGCTTGTAGTACTCGTGGTTCTTGGCCGAGTGCGTGGCCGTGTCGGCGTCCAGCTGATGATGGTCGGGCACACGACGCTCGCGTTCCCTGTCCACGGTGATGCCGTGCATCTGACGGATCTCACCGGTGGCCGTGGCGTACAGGTAGATGCGCAGGATCTCGGACACGTTCGAGTTGGTGATGTCCGCGTTGCGCAACGATTGGCCGAGCAGCGTGGTGTGCCGGCCGGGATTGGGCACGCCCGGATCCTCGATGGCGCACACGAGCAGATGCGTCATCACCGACAGCAGCTCCTCCTCGGCGTCCGCATTGCTGTCGCTGATCAGCGCATCGTGCAGGTTCTGCAGCGACGGCAGCGACTCCATGTCGAAGCCGAGCGTCTCGCCAAAGTTGTGCAGGAACTCGAAGACCATCAGCAGATCGGCCATCGCCTGGCCGGGCAGACGATTGCCCGCAATGCGCTCCAGCTCCGGCACGTTCAGCTCCTGCGGCAGCTCCGAGTCCTCGTTCGGCTTGCGTATCAGCTGTAAAATCTCCGCGTCCCGCTTACGCTCGGCCATGCGACGCTCGCGCAGTATCAGACGATCCAGCACCAGTTGATGCTTCTTCTTCTCGCGCTCCTCGAACTTGCGACGCAGCTCAAGCATCCTGATTAGGTTCATGTGCTGGCGACGACGTTCGCGTTCCTTCAAGATTATAAAAACAGATATTAAGACAAGGCTAAGGCAACAAGGACTTTTTTTATTCACTCACCATTTCAGCTGCCAGCAGCAGCTCCTTTTGCTTCTGAAGTTCCTGTGTAAACAAGGTAAGAGGATTTGAGCAATGAATGGAAATTTAAGCAAGACAGAAAGTAAAAACTAAAATCTAAAGCAACAGAGAAGAAGTTTTCAACAAGCGAATATAAAATACAAAGTTTAAAAGGAAGAATAACTATAACTAATAGTGAAAACTTAAAATTGCGCAGATCAAAACAATCAATAAATGCCTATTTCTATTTCTATTCCTCTGATAGATGTTGTTATATGTAATGCTAAGTAAAAGTCTATTAAAGAAAATACGAAAATAAACAAGTTTCTTTAAAATATTCTGCTAGATTTGTGATTTGATTTTTATGCTAAGCAGAATGGCCAAAAAACGGACATGGTTTAAATGATTTAAGTTTCCGGGAGCAAGGACAAGTTTGTGCAATACTTGAAAACCCTTTGCACGGGAATTAGCCAGAAATTAACTGTACACTACTTTAATTGTAATAAACAATTTAAACAAAACCTTTCTCTCTATCACTCTCTTAAGCTCAAAATGAAATTTAAAAGCAATAATTAAATTTTGGCACAAATGTTTCACTATCGTTAAGCATAAAGAAATTAAAGAAACATTTTAAAGTGTTTAAGATAAACGAAATAAAGCACAGGACTAGAGTAAGGAGCACAAGGTCCGCCGTTGTTGTTGTTGTTGCTGTACCTGTTCTTTAGCTAGAATTGCTTCCTGACGCCGCTTTTCTTTCTCCTAAATATCACATAAAAAAAAAGTCCAATTTAAAAAGAGGCTACAAATGGACAAGGGCGGTTTTTTGGGACACTCCGAACTGACCTGCTGCTTCTTGAGCAACTCCTCCTGCTTGAGACGATCCAGTTCCTCCTGTCGCTTTTTACGCTCCTGCAAAGAGTGTTGAGTGTTAGTTAGCTTTGATTGGAAGGGAACTTTGTTTTAGTTAGTCTTACCTCGATGGCCTGTTGATTTTTTAGTTCCTTCTCTTTGCGCTGCTGCTCCAGCTTGGCGTTCTTCTCCTGGCGCGCCTTCTCCTTGTTGCGCGCCAGCTCCTCCTTCTGCTGCTTCTTGGCGTCGCGCATCGCCTGCTGCTGCTTGGCGATCTCGATGCGCTGCTCCACGTTGAGCGTCTGGCGCGTAAACACCTTCAGATCCTCCAGTCGCTTGGCCACATCCTCGTCCGTCATCCTGATGTACTCGCCGTCGTTGGCGTACGGCGGCGGCGCCGGCTGCAAAAAGGAGCCCACAATCGCACGTGCCGAGAAACTGAAGTTCTCACGCGTCAGACTCGATGGCTGCTGCTCCAAGAGCTGCAAGAAAATAAATAAGGGAAATATGTGTTACTCTTGCCTCTAGGGGATTAGCTCGTGGATGTGTGCTTGGAAGTTGCTCCGAGTTGACAAATTACAAATGCGCCCTACAAACTCACAGCAAAGACTTGGCCAATGGTCTTGAGCGGCAGACTGCTGCCAGGCGCATAGTAGGTAACCTCGCCCCGGATCTGGCCCTGCTTGGTCAGGCCGCGTATAACCGTGTCCCGTTTCCAGCCGAGCTCCAGCGGCACACGCAACTCCGCCACGTTCAGTATGTTGGCATCCTCGCTCTCCGACTCCGACAGGCCGCTCTCGGCGGCAACGCTCTCCGAGTCCGTTGACGTTTCCATGTGCGCGTTGGCCTCGCTCAGCGCCAGGCGTATTTTTTCCTGCAGCAGACCAAAGTAAACCAAAAGTTAATACGAGTTTAAATGATTAGAAAGGACTTTCTTACAATATCCGCTCCTTGTTGCAGCAGCTGCTGCGTGGCCAGCATTGGCTTCAGTCCCACGGCGCGCGATTGCGCCAGCAAGGAGGCCACCGTGTTCTTCTTGGGCTTGGACACGCCGCGGCCCAAGTTGCGCGGTCGTCCCTCCTTGTACGTCGAGGAGCCCGACCCGGAGCCCGAGCTGGACGTACCCGAGGCACCTGGCAGACCGCCCTGACCTGCCGGCGAGGGCGATGCGCCGCCTCCGCCACCGCCACCGCCTCCTCCACTTCCACTGCCCGACAGGGAGCCGCCCGGCATGCCGCCGTTGCCGCCCAAGGCAGCCGTTATGGAGCTGAGACTCTGCAGGCTGTTGGCGCCGTTGCCGCCGCTGGACTGCGCCTGATAGTCGCTGGCCAGATTGCCCAGTGCCGAGGAGGCCGTGCCAGCGGACGCTGCACCTGCCGCGCCAGAGTTCAGGCTGCTGCTGCTGTTGCTGCTGCTGCTCTTGTCCGACGGTTTCATGGACAGATTGAGCGGCGCATCAAAGTCGTCTATGGTGATGGGATTGGAGGCGGAGCCAATGGCGCCGCTGGCGGGCAGCGAGCTCGACTTTAGGCTGAGATTGACGCCAGAGCCGAGCGCCGGATCGGTGGTCAGATCATGCAGCTCCTTGGCGCAGCCCTTGCTGGACAGATTGTAGGCGCCGTTGGAGGTGATTGTCGGCGGCAACTTGATCACCTCAACGCGATCACTGGACGCATTCTGGCTGTGACTCAAGTTCTGGCCGTGCGACGATGCGCCGGCGCCCGCCGTGCTGGTCACCGTCGAGGAGGACGACGAGCCGGACGCCGAGACAGCCGCCTTGGAAACGCTGCTCAGCTGATCCAGCGGACTCATGCCCAGACCCATGGGCATGCCGGCGGCGCCCAACATGCCGTGCAGATGCTGCTGCTGCTGCGCTGCCGCCGCCATTGCCGCGTACTCCATTTCGAGGCGAGCGCGCTTTGCCGGACTGAGCCCTGGAAATGCAAATAGAGAGGAAATTGCATTTGTTGTGCTTTCTAAATCCTTCTGCTGCTGCTGCTGTTGTTGTTGCTGTTGTTGTTGTGTAAGGTGTTGTTGTTGTTGTTGATGTTGTTCTGCTTGGTGTTGCTGTTGTTGTTGTTGTTGTTTCTGTGTGGCTTCTTGTTGCTGTTGTTGTTGTTCTGTTTCGGAAATGGTCTTCTTGCGACCGCGTGAATTACTACCAGGTATCTTGGGGCCCACGATGGACGAAGTGTATTTGATGATCTCCGTATCCGGTGGCAGACGCACGCCCAACAGCGAAGGATGCTCATTGCTGCTATGATGAAGAGGTAAGTTAATATAAGTATCTTGATTGGGTTAAACAAATCGTTCACTTACCCGCTCATCATGGCCGCATTGCTCATGTAATCCTTGGCACTTCCCTTGCCACCGCCGGACATCGTCGTGCTGGGCACCTGATGCTGCTGCTGCTGCTGTTGCTGCTGCTGCTGCGAGGAGTGCGCCGAGGAGGTGACCGTGGCGCTGGGCGCTGCGCCGCTGCTGGCCGCAAACGCATTCATGGCCGCCTGCATGCTCTGCTGGGGCGTCATTCCAAGCGCGCCGAACTGCGACAGCGAGTTGAGCGCATTCAGCGAGGGATTGTTCTTGTCGCGATCACGATCGCGATCGCGATCCTTGCTGGAGCCGCCCATGCCGCTGCCGGAGATGCTCGCGTGCGGCGACATCGCCATGCCCGGATGCATGCCGCCCAGCGAACTCGAGCTGGAGCTCACACTGGTGCTGGCCTTGCTGCTGGACATGATGCCTCCGCCGCCGCCGCCGCCGCCACTTCCCCCTCCGCTGCCGCCGCCCGCGCCCAGACTCATGGCCAGATTGGACAATCCGTGTGCATGCAGCGATGAGCTGCCGCCGCCGCCGCCTCCACTGCCGCCGCCTGACTTCTTGCCGGAGGAACTGTTGGAGCCGCCGCCGCCGCCGCCGCTGCCAAGGCCCGACATGCCGCCGACGCCCGAGCCGGACGCTGCCGCTGCAACCGCCTGCATGGCCAGCAGCTCCTTGTGCAACGTCACAGGATCGTAGGCGGAGCCGGGATTGCTGGCAATGCTGCTGCCGCTGCCACTGCTGGTCATCGTCGAGGGCTTTCCATATGCGCTGGCAGTGCTCTGTAAATAACGGGATTAACGATTAGAAAGAAAATAAATAAAAAATAAAAATAAGTTTGCTTTAATATGTGAATATCTGTTAATCAGTTAAAAGATTTCCTTTAACACCCTTTATACCCAATACATAACAAGTAAGAGGGCTCTAGTAGGGAGTGTCCGACTAGAAGATGCCCTAAACTCAGCTAACTTTAAAAACATTTAAATAGAATATTAATTCTTGAATAAAGAAGTTATTGACTAAAAGCATGTTTTTAATGTAATGATTGGAAAATAACATTTTAATCTATGTTCAACTGTGTTTAATCAAAACAAAACATTTTTTTTATACACAGACTTCCAGTCTCCCTAATTAAACAATTAATAACTTTTTGAAAACCCTAAAATGTAAATATTATAAAACCGAAAAAAAGTCCTGTTACAATTGATAGTATAAGTAAAAACCAAATTGTAAGATTATAATATTTGATTTGCGATTATAACTTAAATTGAGAAGCATGGCAGAAATAGTATCCAACAATTAAGTATAATAATAAAATGCCGAATAATTTAAGTACACACTAAATTTAATGACTCTATCAGTAATAGTTTTAGAAATAAAATAATAAATGGATTAAAATCTATAATTTTCGATAAGAGATAAGAAAGAAAAACAAAAGAGCTATTGAAAATTGGAGTCAAACTTTATCTGCGTATGAGAAATACGAGCCTAATCGAAAAGTATTAGATCTATATTAAATTTTCTACAGATTTTAATCAGAAATATATGCATATACTTTATCTATTCACAGCTGCCTTTTTCTGCCTTTTACATGCATTCGTCTAAAGCTATTAAGCCCTATTTATTTATTTTAAATGAGTTTATAGTAAACCTATAAAGTTTCCTAATATCATTTTCAGAATGAGCTCATCAAGAGCAGCGCACGCTTTTGTATTGATTTCATAGACTTGTGATAGCAGAGCTCGATAGTAAGATAACGATAAGAGTTCACTGGAAATTAGCCTGGTCAACAGTAAACATCTGGTGAGTCAGATTAGCCAGTTAGTCGCTCTCACCTTATAGCCGCCGTGTCCGGCGCTGCTCGTCGAGATGGAGGCGCTGCTGACCGCGGGCGGCATGCTGGTGCCGGGCAGGCCGAAGCCGTGCATGCTGGCCAGCGCTGCGGCGGGATTGTTGGCAGCTGCTGCGGCTGCTGCTGCCGCCGCCGCGTTGAGGCTGTTGGCCAGGTTTTGTTGCTGTTGCTGCTGCTGTTGTTGCTGCTGCTGCTGCTGCGCGGCGCGTTTCTCCTTGCGCGACTTGTTCGACTTGCTGCTGGAGCCGCTGCCGCCGCCAGCGGAGCCGCCGCCACCGCCACCTACGCCCACCATGCCCGCACCGCCCGCCGAGCCTGCGCTGGCGCCCGTGCCTCCGGCGCCCATTGCCATCGCAGCGGGCCCGAAGGCAGCGGCCAGATCGGGATGCGGAAATGGCGACAAACCGGACGCCTGCAGGCGACTAAAGTAATCCTGCGCCGCCAATTGCGCCATGGACCACCAACCTGCGAAATATAAAACATTATATTAAAAACATATACAAAGAGTCGCCACAAAAACTATTGTTTATAAACTAGTTATTGTACAACAGTCGATAACATTTCTAATTACAATTTGTTTATTTACTGTTTGCAAGGAAATAAACATTCTAAGTTTTTAAAAGGATTAAAAACAGATTAAAAATGGTATCTTTTAACAAAGTAAATAATTAGTACAAGTAAGAGGAGCCCTTTTTTATGTAATGTAATCTGTCGTATAAGTGTCAACAAAGGTAATTAGCACAAAGAATTTCATTATTAAATACTGAAGTCCTAAAGTTGGCCAAAAATAAGAAGGGCATTTAATTTGGCAAGCTCTAATAAATATAATTTAATTTCATATTTAATTAACCTTTATATTTATAAGTACTCTCATGTAAATAATACAAAGACTTTGGTATAGCAAATAAAGTTCAAATTTAAAATAAGTTCCTTTTTGGAGCCAAAATAAATTAGTACAAATAAACTGATTGTTGTGTAAGGCAAACGAAAAATTACAAATTAATTTAAACAACTTTTCGTTTTTGTCTTTATCAACTGTATAAATATCTATAAATAAAATCTATTATTGATAATTTAAATAAATGCCTTTTAATAAGCAAATTAAAAAACAACTAAAAAAAATTTAAAACTTTTACAACTTATACACAACAATTAATTTGTTTTAAAATAAACAAAAAAATACTTTTGTGTGTTTAAATTGTGCTTGGCCATAAACCACCGTGTCGGCTAATAACAAGTTGGCCGATAAGCGTAAAGCATTTATTGGCAAGCCAAATTGATTTTCTAGGAGCGTTTTCTTCAAGTGAATTCGCACGAATAAAGGACGAGACACACTTGCTGTTTTTACTCCAAAGGAAATTATAAAAGGAACCTCTTTTTTCACGATTGGGACTCGATTCAAAGCACAAGCTTTTACACGAATCAAAAGTTGCAACACTTTAGCGTGCAACACCAACACAGCTGCTGTGTTGCAAGCGTCGCATTGGCAACTTCTTCGCCGACTGTCAGTTCGGGGGTTTAGTTGTCAGCTGTTGTTTTTGGCTTTTGCCGCGTGGCGATGCCGACATTTTACTCACTTGCTGGATGCAGGCCGGCCAGGCTGGCGGCCTGCGAGGCCGCAACGGCCATGGTGTTCTGATGGTGATGGGCGCCCGCAGCTGCGGCCGCTGCTGCCGCCGCCATCGACGAGTAACGGTCGTTGGCCGCTGCGCCCGCAGAATTTGGCAACAGGCCCAGGCCGGCGGCAGCGGCGGCATTGAACTGCGAGTTAAATAACGGATTGCTGGACGCAGCTGCGGCTGCAGCGCCGGTGGGATCGCGGCCCCAATAGGCTATTGAAAAGAGAGAGAGAGAAAGAAATCATATTAACATTTTAATTAAGTTGTTGCCATTCGACCGGATTTATACTTACCAAATAGCGAGGCAGCGTCTAACAGTCCGGTGGGATCGTGGGGCCCGCCGGCACCCGCGCCTCCTCCACCCGCACCGGAGCCGCCCTTGCCGCCGTGATTGTTTGAGTTTTTGCCATCGTTGCCGCTGCCATCGCCGGCATTTTTGTTCATGTTAAAGTGCAGAGTTGTCGTTGAATTTTACAGTTGTTGTCTTGTTCTTGCTCTTGTTGCTGTTGTTGTTCCTCTTCTTATTGTTGCGCTGGTAACTGTCTGCAAAAGGGTTGAAAGAGAAAACAAAAGAGATAATTAGCATATCAATAAATAATTGCAATTATAACATTTGAACTAATTTCAACTCTTTCAACTCTCACTCAATCCGGCGCTCTTACGTTTGCTTTCGCTCTCAGTGCTGGCAACGCCGCCGCTGCCGCTGTGCGAATGTTAAGCGCAAAGCGTACACCGAAGAAACATGAAAAGCAAAACAAAACTACAAAAAAAAACTACACACACAACTTGCACACAAAAGCCAACGGAAGCGGGCAGCGGTCTCGTTGTTCTTGTAATTGTGTGCGTGAGTGAGAGACATACGGGAGGAGAGAATAAGAGCAGAGACGCCGTTGTCGCGCCTTACTCACTCACCACTACACCTGCATACAGGGGAACAGAAACAGAGCGAATTAGGAGCGTCACGCAGCGCGCAACTCACAGACGGCGTAACAAGAAAAAATGCGGCGAAAACAAATGCACAAACAAATTACATTGAAAAACGCATCAAACGACGAAAAATTAGGCGAATTTAGTGTATTACAGTTTTGCAAACCATCATTTAACAGTCATATAAACCGATAGATGCTCTTAAGCACTCACACACACGCACTCACAACCACAACCACACACAGGCACTCGCACTCAGGGGCCCGACAAGCCGCCGCTGCTGCGGCGAACGATGCATACACAAGGCGAAAATGGAAAATGCCGTTCGATTTGCTTTGAGCAGCATTAAAATTGAGTTCGTTTTGTTGTTCGTTGTTTTTATCCACGTATGTTTGGCTTCTCTTTATAAATTTCATTCATAAAATTTTTGCAGCCAAGTCTTGGTTGCATTTGCATTTCACACATTCTGCATAAAAACAGCGCCGCCGCCGACGACGTCACCGCGCTGCCAACGCTGCTGACTAAGCGCTGACTGAGACGCAGACAGTCTGTCGGCCTGTTTGCAGCAAGTTAAATAAAAAATATATTGCATCAACTAACCGTCGCGACAGTAACTGCTTACTTGAAAAAAATGGCACTGTTTATGCATCACGTATCTTTGCAGATACATTTCATATATTTTTAAACATTTTTCACCGCATTTTGTACATTTAAATCCACAATTCAAATAATTTACGGACAAGCGGCAGCGAAAACCAAACCAAATATCTGTGGGATAACGCGGCGACTGAGAGCTACAATGGTGAGAAAACAAAAACGCGCTCGGCCTGTTACAAGTGGAATTGAAACATGAGAGCCACGCCGTAGTAGTACCACGAGTGCGAGAGGCAATGAATGGACCGATGTCGCTGCCGACGCTGACGCTGACGTTGATGTCGTCGTTGACTGCGCCGACGACGCATTTTCACAGTGGTTGATAATTACACATTTTTTTTTCTTTTGTTTTCTTTTTGTTTTTGCGAAAAAGAAAATGCATAATTTTATGAATTAATCATTTTAATGAGCACACGTTTAGCAGCCTACATAAAGGTGGGGCAACTATTGCTACCCACCCCACCATTGCTTTTAATAACAGTTATTGCGTTTTCTGTCACGCATCAGCCACACGGACAGATGTGACCGCTTATCAAAGGGCAAAGGGAGACACAGAGAGAGAGAGAGGTGAGTTGAGTTGACTCTGAAATTGCTGCAGTTGCTCCACGGTATGCACAAATAGTGAGAGGCAAATTACGCACAAACAAAAACAACATTGCAAAAGAAATAAATCGTTGTTGTTTTTGCTTTGGCAACATATTTCGCCTGCTGCTGCGGTGCGGTTGTTGTTGCCTTCTTTCTTATGCTTCGCTTAAAGTTTTATGACGGCAACCGCACAGTTGGACCTCTGTTCGGGTCAAAACGTCGCGACGCGTCGTCAACGGCAGCAGCAAAGGCTGTATTTGTGTTTGCGTGTGTGTGCCTGTGTGTATTTGTGTGTGAGGGTGTGAGCTGAGCAAGCGTGCGCCACAACAACAATGGAAACAGCCAAGCGCTGGCAATATGATTCGAGCATTTATCGTTGACGCTGTCACCGCCGACCGCGACGTCGACGCCGACGCGCTGCCAATGAAAAGGTGCGCGGAGCGTGCGTGTGGGAATAAGGAAGGGGGGCAGGAAGAGGAATAGGGGGAGGCAGCGGCCAAAGCAACTGCTGCTGCTGCTGTTGATTTTTTTCTTATTGCTTTTTTTTGCGCAAACTTGACGTGTAGATATAGTATATACATATACATTTTTTTTGCCCATAGCGAGTGTGACTGACTGTCGATGCCTGCCGCCTCTGACCAAACGAACCCCCCCCCCCCCCCCCCCCCCCCCCCCCGGGTTCCCCCTGTTCACCACCGCTTCTTGCCTGCTGTCGTTTCAATATTTGTGACTGACAGAGTACAAATGTGAAATTCTTTTTATTGTGTGCTCGCCAGCCGCCAAAGCACAACGCCGCCGCTGGCGTCACTGCCCGTCGATACCCACGCCCCTGCCCCCACCACTTGCCTGCCTAACCCCACGAGTTTTTTTTTGCTCTTGATTATCTCTAGCTCAATTGGCAGTCGTCAGTCGCTTTTTTTTTGAACATGTGTGTGTGCGTGTGTGAACTTTTTTGTTGTGTATCTTTGCCAAACGCCGCCGCCGACGCCGCCGCTTTGTGTTATACACACAATAACAGCGGCAACAAAAACAACGCCTTCTGCAGTAATTTGCTGATTTGCACGGCTAATCATTTACAGCTTAACAGTATTCGCCCTTTAAACTCCTTATTGTGTTCACACTCAATGGAAGTTCTTTAATTAAACGGATCTTTTTTGTTTTTGTTTTTGCATTAGCATGCAAATTCTGAGTAAACGTCATAGAAAAGTTTGTGTTTGCGAAACGAAACAAAAGTTGAGTGCAATGTGCAGACGTTATGCCCACATGTGCATACATGAGATGTGTGTGGCAGGAGAGCTTTGAGTGAGCGTGCGAGTTGAGTGAATGAATGGTAGAATTGGCGAGTGTGTGTGTGTGTGTGTGAGTTGCTTTGATTATTGGCTGCGCTCGTCCCTTTGACGCGTTCCAATTCCAACCGTGGCGCTTTCGCTAAACACATCTACACATTCGCACGCACACACATATTTCTTTATTTATGTTCACTTGTCCGCGCATTCGTTGATCATCTTTGACTCGACATACAGGCCGACACAGACACACACTCACCGACATCGACACCGACACACACACAACACACACACTTGCAGTTGTAATTTTGCTGGCATTCTTGGGGATTTAGATTTAGGTACATATCGTTGTTCTTGCTGCCCGCCTGCCTACGTCGCGTCGCACCGCGTCGCACCGCGTCGCACCGACGTCATTTGATTGTTGGCGGCTCTGGCTTTATAACGCTCCGACAATTTTCAGTTCACTTTGACTTTACTTTGGCTTTGGCTTTGCCTTTGCCTTTGCCTTTTCTCATTACTCAAGTTGACTCTTGCCGAGAGCGAGACGCGGAGCTAAAACACTGAGTGGTGAGCGGCTCCGGCTCATACCTCTGCTCTTGCTCGTTCGCATGCTTGCGCTGCTTGTTTGTTGCTTCTTCTGCATCTCCTTCTACTACTTCTTCGGCAGCGCGAGGTTATTGACTCAACCAGCCAGCGCACAGGCACAGACGCAGAGCACTCGAGTAACAGAAGAGACCCGCGCAGAACTTGCGGCGAACGCGTCGCCGTCATCGCGATCTTCATTTGTTCGCTCGTTTGGTCGTCTTCTGTTTTATGCCCCACTTCCATCGTGCCCAGCCTGCGACTGCGACTGCAGCAACAAGTACACAGTGCAGCGACAACATCAAACGACGCTGCCCTCTTTTCATGCACACACATACATGTGCATTTGCCTTGCTCTCGCCTTACTCCTCCTCCTCCTCCTCCTCCTTTCCTCCCCGTATCCCTTCTTCTTGCTGAAGTAACATTCAAGCGGAAATCAAAATATCACAAACATATTAAAATTCGATTAACTCAATCGAACCACATAAAATTCATTTTTCCAAATGTCGCCTTTGATAAGTTCTTGGTTAGATAACGGTTTTATGAGTTCACTCGCAAAAATCCTTGTAAATGTAATACGAGTAATTGCTAATGACAGTGAACTATAACTAAATGAAATAACAAAAGTTAATAATCTAAATTCAGCAGTCCTAATCCTGTTTCCCAAGATATAAGGAGCAGGAAGATATAACCAACAGGAATAATATTATTGAAAAAGACTGTATTTTTACAATCTTGTTCCAAACTTTGCTAAAAAGAAACTAAGAAAAAAAATATTCTTCGTCTATGCTTGTTTTATATTGCTTTCATATACCTTCCAAGACAAGTCAGAAGAATAACATTAATCCCATTTAAAAATAATACTTTGATACTTTGCTAAATGTAAGTAATAATTAACATTACATAATACATTATATAAAATAAAAAAAATTGATGGTTTAAACATAAATACGCACATTACGTCTAAAATTCAAATCCATTTCCTCCTTGATATTCAGTTTCCTAAATGCGAGGTAATTAACATAATTTATCTACTGACATCTTTTAAGTATAGGCAAATGTAACTAACTAAGCTAAAAGAAGTACTAATCTACCCAATAAAAAACGAACAAATAATTAACGAACATATTTATAGTAGGTCATTATTTTTTAAGTGCTTAATTTCATAATTTAACGGTGTATATTTTGTTTAAAAATTCAGGTTAAAGGGGACACAAGTGTACGCTCTTAGTAGAGCTATCAATATATTTATATTAAATATATTCAACATAAACTAGGAAAATAAATGATTAGATAGTATTAAAAAGTTAAAATAAATGTCGCACATTAGCTATATTTACTGTATACGCGACGGGTTGCTAATTCTGTTGTGGTTTTCGTCCGTGCACACAGACAACGTGAAAAAGAGAGCGGGAAGCGGGAAAGGGCAGAATGAAGAAGGCGACGCGAAGCATGGCAAGGAGAGGAGTGGAGAGGAGAGTAGAAGCTTAAGCTGAGCCGGAATAAAATGAAATGGATTTCAGTGCAGCTGGAGTGCTTGGCCCGACCAGTCGTCCAGTGGGTGTTGTGTGGGAGGCCACGCAATAAAGAAGCTTGTGTGTGTGTGTGTGAGTGTGTTTGTGTGAAAGATGTTGGCTCGTCCACTTGTTTTTTGGTGTTGTACACATTATTATCAAGGATATCGCTAACCAGCTGGTGGTTGGGCGGGTGTTGGCTTCGTCGGCTGCGCGCGCTCAAGGAAATTGTGTAAAAAAAAAGGACAAACCAACACACACAGCGAGACACACAGCGAGACCCACAGAGACACACACACAAGCACACAATCACTCACACACACACACTTCACCCGCCCAAACACACATAAAATGTAAACTGTGAACCGAAACGGGGAGGTTGAGCTGCGGCTAGAAACAGGCAAGGAACATTTGCCGGGGCCGGAGGCAGGCAGCAGCTCAGCCAGGACAATGGGTCGGGTCAGAGGCAGCAGCAGCAGCAGCAGCAACAGCAGCAAGTCCCAGCCAGAGCCATGGGCTGTCGCACAGTTTGGCGTGGCAGAAGCGAGTGAGCACACAGGAAACGACGCGCGCGCAAGGACACACGTTGCGTGGGTGGGCTAACAACAGCTAAAGGGTCGAACCGGGGGCGGCCGGGCAACCGGGCGGAAGGAGTGCAAGTTGGCAGGAACGAACCCAGCAAAGCGGAGCGAAGGCAGCGGCGGCAAAACTAAAATTGAAAATGGCAACGACGATGCCAGCAAAACACCGAAAGGGGAAAAGGCGACGGCAACGGCGACGGCGACGCCAGAGCACAGTGACAGTGACAGCAGCGACGCTGGCAGCGCTAGCACTAGCAATAACAATAACAACAACAACAACAACCACAACGACTACAACAACAAACAAAACAAATGAATTTATGCAGCCAACAGCAGCTTGCAGTTGTTGTTGTTGTTGTTGCAGTTGGATATTTATGTAACGGTAAAATAGTTGTATTGCAGCAGCAGGAGGCGGAATGCATGGGAAAGACGGCTCAAAGTGGAACGGGCGCGTGCACACGACCCATAAATTAGAGTGAGAGAGTGAGCGAGAGGCAGCGGCGACGCGAGGGCGGAATAGTGGAAAGAAGGAGGAGAACGCGCACGAAGGAGCGCACAAACGAAACGGGCGAATGACAGAGAGAGAGAGAGCGAGCGAGAGGGAGAGAGAAAGACTGAGAGAGTGAGGAGCAAGAGAAGCGTTAGCGGCAATGCAGCATCGAAGCGAGCGAAGCGGCGTAGGGGAAGAAGAAAAGAAGAGGGGTTAGGCAGGCAGGAGGGAGGGAGGGAGGGAGGCATTGATGTATTTGCCATTTGCAACAGACCAAAGCCGCCGTCGCCGCCCCCGCCTGCTGCCCACTCAAACTCAAACGCAAAGCGAGCTTCGGGCTATAACAACAACAACAACAACAACAAGCAGTGAGAGAAGAGACGACGCACAGTGCAAGTAGCACAGCAGCAGGCAGGCAGGCAGCAGGCAGGCAGCATCTGTCCCAGGCCTGACAGCAGTTGGAGCAAGTACACAAATACAAATACAAAAACACAAACACAAATGCAGGGTATGTTGGCACGTGGGGTGGACTCTCTCTTTCTCTCTATGTGTGTGTGTGTGCACACGCTGGGCTGCTTTGTGGCTACACAGAATGCACCCAAATGTGCTCAGTGGCTGATTTTGCTGGTGCCCCTGTCATTGTTGTTGTGCACGAGTGTGGATGCAGGTTCAGCTCCTCCTGCTTTTGGACATGTTGCATTGTCGATAAGCACACACACACATACACATACACGCACACGCATCGCAGCTGAACAACACTTGAAGGCGCTTCAAAAAAGCCCAAAGTCAAATCCACCCGACCTCAATCATAACATAGACCATCAATCAAATCTACAGCTTATTGCGCAATCAATGTTTGGGTTTTCGGGGAACTAAAAACGTAGGTTAAAAGCGTTCTAAGTTAATGTTTACTCAATTAGTTTCGTGTTTTAGTTAACGTTTCAAATCCATATCTTGCTTTTAGGTTATGTTTTCAAGCCTGGTTTGAACACATCAATGTGAGACCAGGTTTGAGTTCGAGCTTCAGGACAAACTAATATTTCACAAATCTAATTAAGCAGCTTACGTTTTTTAAAAGAAATCATTCGAACTTTTAAAGGATAATTGTCTAACTATAGAAAAGTTATATTTATTTACCCTGGACTTATAATAATAACCAACTGACAACAAAGTTGCCACCAAGAGAAGTATGAGAAATTAGGTCTCTGTATTTTCCCCTTGTTCCACTATTTCTTTGCTGTTGTCCATTCGGAAAAGCTTTTAAATAATGCGGTGATTTCATTAGACAGCAAATACAATTAAAATGCTTGTTGCGTTTAATCTAATTTGTTATATGTTTGTGAGGCCAACAAACAGTCAGACGCGCTGACCAAAGGATTGGGAGACAGAGAAAAGCTCGGGTATTTAATTAATGCCTAAATCGGATTATCTAACAAATGGATAAAAAGCCCGCAGCCATTTCCATGGCAGCCTTTGGCAAATGGAAAGTTTTTTTTGCATTGAAGTAAACTAACTTTTTTGTAAGTATTAGATATTAGCTTGAAAAATGTAAGAAATAAACCAAAGTTTGTATTTTGTTGTATTTTAACAATCCTTATGTAGCCGAAAATTATGTACCTATAATAAAATGACATAAGAGTCGCAAAGGAAAAACAACTGTTCTAAATATTTATAAATTCTTGTTAAAACATATTTGTTGTTTAATTTATATTTATCATTTTTTCTTATCATTTTTAGAGAATGTTTTGTATTCTCATTTTAATATTGTACATAAATCAAAGATCACACAAAATTGCATAAAAAAATTTATCCTACTAACAATATATATTAATCTACCTATATATTTAAAAAGAACTGAATTCAACAATAACAAAAATTAAAGAGTTTTGCAATGCAATAATAATATTTTTTAACTGAATTTATACAAAGTATTGTAAAGTAAAGTATTTAAACTAATATTGTCACTTTCTAACCAACTCTTTAAACCTATTTTATCTTTCAATGCCCCAAGCTTTAAGTTAACCTAGTTTCTGTTAACCTTAATACAAGCAGAGCAGCTTAAAAAACTCTTATCTTGATTCAAGCCCAGTTGATAACATAAATATGATGTCAAGATTGTTATCACAATACATAAAATATATATTTTCAACTTTTATTGGTGTTGATTTACAATTATATTCATATTTGTATTTCTTTTCTTATGTTTGAATCGTGTATTAAATATTTTATATAATCAACATTTCAATTCATCTTAACTTTGTCACTCTCTCCCTTTCTTTCTCTTTATCTCTCACTCTCTCTGTCATACGTTCTTTTGGTTTGTACTCACTTTACTCACCACGTCAAATTTGAACCGTCTTAAGCTTTTCTCCAATTGGGATTCCAATCTTTCATAGCTCTTCCACTTGCTGTTGTTTTTGTTGATTTTGTAGACTTCGAATCCAAATTTTCATATTTTAACGATTAATTTTGTCGTTCTTGTTATCGTTGTTGTTTTTGGATTTTTTGTTGTTTTGTTTTGTTTTGTTTACCGTGGTTCATTTGTGTGTATTTTTGGCTCACTTTACTTGCGGGGAATACTTGGAAATTTGAATAATGATTTCATTTCTCGATATTCGTCGGCTCTTTTGGCCTGGTTAACAAATACACACACACACGCACATAGATCGGCACTTTGATTGTTGTTCACAGTGTTTGTTCTGTATATTTATTTTTTATTTTTATTTTTTTTATGAATTATAATTGTAATAAATGATTATTGGAATTAATAAGCAGACGCGTTCTTGAGAGGCTAAAAAGAAACATAAAAAAGAGAGAAAAACACGGGGGAAACCCATGAAACCATAAACTCAATTTCAATTAAAAGGCTTAAGTTATTATATTATTATTATTATTATATAGTATCTTTGTGCTCTTCTTTAGCATCTTTCTTGTATATACAACTACAAATCTCTTTGAAAAAGCTTTAGACAAACAATTTCTTAGCCATTTTTTTGATGCTCTTAAAATGAGTCATTCACTTGTTTATAAGCCATATTTTATCTTCTTGCTCAGATGTTCTGCTCTTAAACTTAGTTTTGACTTGTTTATAATTTGTTTAGCTAAGGAAAATATATTAATAAGCATAGATAAATGAATATCAGAAAGGAGCATAATCAAGTTCACAAATGTTGCTCAATTGAAAATTAGAGGGTATCTTACTATTAATTATCTATTACACAGTATCTGCGCACCGAGCCGTTCCCACTAAAACTCACGTCAAGTTACGTTTGTTGTTTTTGCTGCTCTTGTGCAAATTAAACAGATTAAAAGCGACATGGACAACAACAAATGTGGTTTGTATGTATTTGCATAATAAACATTTGTCACCTTAAATCATAGAAACACACACAAACACATACATTTGCCTACCCATACTTTAATAGGGTTTCTACAAATCAACCTACATAAATACATTTATGAATATACATATACATATATATTTATTTATGTACATACATACACACACTTGTATATTATCATTTAAAACTGAGTCACACTAAGCAAACGTCGCATTTTGTTCAACTTCACAGCTATGACAAAGTGTGGACGCCGCTTTTGGAATAGTTTAGAGAAGAGAAGAACAAGAAAAGAAAAGGATGCATATTGCAAGAGCGTGGGCAAGAGCGAAGGAGTGCGTTGCTACGGTGTAAAGCAAAACAAAGCAAAGCAAAGCAAAGAATGCTTGCACAACAACAACAACATCATTTGCAGAAGCTACAACAAAATATTCGCCACTTTTTGGGATATTTTAGAGGAATGCCAAAAAGAGAAGAAGAAGAGCCAGCAAAGACAAGTATGCATAATGCAGAAGCAAAAACGAGAGCGAGAGCGAGGGAGCGGGTTGCCTGTGATTAGAGCAAGAAAGCTTACAAAGCAATAACAGCATTGTTTGCAGCAGCGACTTTGACTGCTACCCTGTCTCATTGTAATGGAGAACAAAGGGTATATTGCTACTATGTAGGTGCATACACATGTATGTAAAACATATAACTGAGTTTAATAACACTAATCTAACACTAAGCTTAATCAAACTAATCGAAAGATGTTTAAAACGTTGTTAATATATTCGTTTGTTTATCTAATTAACGAAATTTTGCAGAGTATCTTCTAATCGAGCACTCTGAAGAAAAGCACAGTTACTTGTTTTTTGATTCAATTTCAGCTTGCGCCTAAGGATAGAAAAGAAAAGTACAACAATGTGAAGTCGCAGACAACGCAGCCAAAATAAAATTTGACGAAAACGGAGCGGGCAAACGAAAGAAGAAGAGCAAGCGACAAATGCGTGGGCAATTAACGGTTTAATAGCAACGAATTCGCCTTACTCGCTACAAATGCATTGAGTTGAGTCTGTTGAATATCGCTGCCTGTAGGTAAGGGGTGAGGAGGTGGGACCTGCCCCCTCTGCGCAGCTGATAACAAACTAACCTCACCCAACTAACGGTGCACATGTGTGTGCACATTGAACAGCGCAGCGGCAATCGAAGATAAGTTTAACACGATATTTATTTTTGGATTTTTCGCTTAGCTACAACGCAGTGAATGAGTAACTAACTAACTTGAAAACAATGTGGGAACACATGTATGAAGATAAACACACATACACATGTTTATTCTCAGTTGGCAAATAAATATCTGTTCGATGATATAGTTTATTTTGTTAATTAACAATAATAATAGATTTTTTTACTTTTTAGTAGTAAAAAAAAATAAATAGGAATGAAAGTTTGTACTATTTGTATGTCCATGGCTGTATAATATTATCGAATCATTTTTAATAAAAGCAAATATTTTTTTTTTGTTTTCCTGTTGTTATTTGAACACAATGCATATGAAAAAGAATTTTCGTTATTATTTTCAATCAATTCAAAGGAACTAAAGCGATGATGATGACCTTATTGTTTTGACCATGAGTGTACATATTTTATAATCCCCAGCAATTAAAATATTCTCGTTGCTCTACACAAAAAAAAAATAAAAAAAAAGGCAGTCTGTGAAGCCGACGTCTATGCACACGTCCACGCCCACGTGCCCCGCCCACTCTCATTTATCATTTATCACTGACTCGACGTAAGCTTAGCCATTGGAAACAGAAATCGCTTTTGCTTGTAAATGCCAAGTGCTTCACTGGAAAGCGATCAAATGTCGACGGCTGATTTGTGTTGTTGCTAGTGGAAAGGGGAAGGAGAGAGAAATGGCAAATGTGCAATTTTTGCTCGGTGCCTGAATAAAAGATTCAAATTCTGCAGATGCAACAAGAGTGTATGTGTGTGTGTGTGTGTGCGCGCTATGAGGGTGACTGCCAGGGCAGAAGAAAAAAAGGGCCCAAAGCAAATAAATGACTCAAATTAAACAAGAAAACAAATTCATCACGAATGCCTCAAAAATGTGAGTTCAATTCGAAGGGATGACGATGACGATGCCGATGATAAAGCGAAGCTGTGTGCAATGGACGAGAAGAGCGGGAGACAGCGCGCGAAAGGTAAAACCGAAAACTAGAGACTGCAACAACAGCACGACATGACGACATGACGAATTCACAAAACACACACACACACAAAGCCATACAAACACACACACACACACAGCGGCCACAATAAAAACCAACGAAATAAATTAAACAATATGAAAAAGAAACACTGCACAGCGGCGTACACCCAAAACGAGATGGGCAAGGGGAACGACAGGCGCGGGCAAGGGGAGACAGGCCAAAGCAATCAGCGAGGAACGAGACAAAACCGCCACCAACGGCAACGGCGGCAGCAGCAGCAGCGGCGGCGGCGGCATCACAAAACTTGAACGACAAACGGACAAACAGGCAGACAGACCGACAGACAGACAAGCACAGACGGCAACTTTTTACATACAAACACAAAGTGCGAGAGGCAGACAAAACAAATGGACAACAGAAAATCCAACTAAATATCGAAATCACAAATCCGCAACTGAGCTGCGTTATAATAAAAGCAGCGGCATAAAAAAAAAACACAGAAAACAAAATTATTTTTTTTCTTTTTGAGCGAAGTGAACTGAGTTGAGCCGAATTGAATTGCGTTGGGTTGGGTTGAGTGGAATGAGTTATGGAATGACCGCAAGCAAACGTAAACTTAACTGGCCGACACAAGCAAAGCACTCAACGTACGCTAAGCCAAAGCGCAGTTAGATTCTAGGGCGAATGCTAGCTGCAGCGCCATCTGGAGAGAGGCGAGGGCATCCACGCACTTTTCTATTATTTATGTGCACAAGCATACACAAGTATGTACACACGCACAAACATACATAAATACTTCTCAATTTGCACAGTGAAGCAAAGCGATCGTCGCAAGGCAAGAGAGAAACGACAACGACGACGACGACGACCAGCCAAGAAGGGGCTTTCAACGCAAAACAAAAAGCGCAAAGCATATCCAAGCCAACAACAACAGCAACGAGAATAAGAACAGCGAACATCTACAGCTACGCCGACTGCGAAGGCGACGCGACGTTGGCAGCGCTGCGGGTCGTGTCATGCACACATTTGGTATACACACACATATCCATGCAAACATGACGGTATGTGTGTACGTACGTACATACAGGCATACCATACACAAGCAGAAAACAGTCGAACGGGCCGGGCTGGGCAAGCAGCGCCAGCAACAATAACAAAAGCAGCTAGCCAAGCAACAAGAAGAAGAATAAGAATAACAACAATAGCAACAACAGCAACCACGACATCGAGACATAAAATAAATGAGCGACGCTGCCGCGCAAACATGTCTCCAATGCTGTGTTACTGTTGTTATTGCTGTAGTTGTAGTTGCTGTCGCTGCTGCTGCTGCTGTTGTTGTTGTTGTTGTCGTTGGTTGCTGCCTGCTTGTTCGGTCATTCGTTCATTGCGCCGCTGCTTCAATTTCGTTTTTCTCAACGTTTCTTCGTCGTAATTATTGATACATGAAAAATACAAACTGAAAACGCCGACGCCGAGTTGACGCAATAAATCCAATTGGAGTTGCACTCTATGTCTGTATGTATGCAAGTAGCTAATTATTGCATTGGTCAGTAACTCGTTTAAGCGCACACTGGAACAACAAGAACAACAACAATAGCAATAGTAGCGCAGCAGCGACGAGCAGCAATTCGTTCTCGGCATCTCTTTTGCACACAGTTATAAATTCGCTGGTGATTTTGATTAGCTTCTGCTGCTGCTTTGTCTAAATCTGTCATTTAAACAAGTATTTTATGGGTTCACTCACTATTGGAATTTAACAGTTAATGGCAACTGTTAAGCAGCAAAGCACACGAACGCCAACTGTGACTGCGACGCTGCTGCTGCTGCTGCCGCAGCGGCTGACTGTGACTGAAACAGCGACTGCGGCGACACTTTGCTCGCGTTTTTATTGATTTGACAATTTTGTTTTGTGTGTATAACGTGCAGCGGCTGTGGCGGCGGCGGCGGCTTTAGATAACTGCAAATTGAACGTACATATGTAAGTACACACGTAGGTTTGTATGTATGTATGTATATTTATATTTATGCACATACATATGTATGCGTGTGTATGAACAATAACAATAGCAAACGGCAAATAGCGAACAGCATCTCGCAACTGTGGACAATTTTAAATCCTTTTTGGTTGTACGCCGCTTCCAGGAGTAGAGGGAGACGCAACAAGAGAGCGAGCGAGAGAGAGGGCAACGAGTTCACACAACTGACAAAAGAAAATACGGTGGCCAGGGTGCACACACTCACACTCACACACACACACACATACACAAGCACATTGACAGACATGCAGACAGAACTTGCTGCCTCTGTCTATATGTATATGTATATGTATGTTTGTATGTATATCTGCTCGCTTGGCTGAGTTCTCGCGCTGGCTTCGCTGGCTGCTTTGGCTTTGGCCCAAACGATTTGGTTAGGTTTGGTTTGCTTTGGCATTTGTGGGGCTGTATCTGTATTTGTATCTGTATCTGTCGCACTTCCTGCCGTCAACGTCTTTTAGCATGCACTGTTTGTTGTATTCTATTCGTTAGCTTTTTGCAATAATAAATATTGATGTACACATTGCGAGTGGGGCGCACATTTTTTCTACATTTCTTGCTGCTAACACTTTTGATACTCTCCCACTAACACTTACACACACAAACACACACACACGTATACGCACACATAAGCACTCTACGCCACTTCTCGGCACATACGTTTAATTTATTTCTGCGGCGCACAGGAAATTTTTCGTAATTTTTCTTAGCTTTGCCGCCCGCTTTTCGCTTTTCGCTTTTAGCTTTTGGTTTTCGCTTAGAGCCTCAGCTTTGACTGTCGCTGTCGCTGTTGTTGCTTGCGCGACCGACGAGTTACCGAACTAAACTAACGAAACGACACTGTCCAATCCAAGCCGAAGCCAAGTGCGAAGCGAGGCGACAGCGACGGCAGCGGCAGTGGCTGCGGCTTCGACGCCGGCAGCAGAGCGCTGATGGAGACAACAACAAGAACAACAACAACAACACTTGCCATTGCTTGAGTTGGCGTGTGAAGAGGGCGATGAGGGGGGGGGGGGGATACAAAATGACGACGGTGACTGCGACGACGATTATATGAGAAAATTTATTCAGCATTTAACGAACGTGTTGTAGTTGTTGTTGTTGTCGCTGTTGCTCTTGCTGCTGTTTGAAATTGTGGGCGCAGCGCAGCGACAGACAGACAGACAGACCGACGAAGGTGTCAGACACTGGCGGTTGTCAGGGGCCAAAGTGGAAGGCCCGACAAGCTGAAGCAGAAGCAGAAGCAGACCGAAGCGCAGGCAAAACCAACGAAGAGCCATTTGTATTGTTTCAATTTCTTTTTACATTTAAATGCATATTTCGGAGTTGTTGTTGTTGTTGTTTTCGTTGTTGCTTTTCAGCAGGGCGAAGAGGTAGACGAAGTCGCCCATTGAAGTGCTGGTAATTAAAATTGCTACAATAACTAAATCAAATGAGCGGCAGAGAGCAGCAGCTGTCGAAAAGGGAGTGAGTGACTAAGTGCGTGTACGTTGTGTGTGCATGTGTGTGTGTGTGTGCATCTGGAAGAGGAACAAGTGAGGAATTAAGCAAAATGCAACAACAGAAACTACAGCAGAGGCGCGTGGAAGTGAGCAAGCAAATTCTGCAAATGTTGCGGCTTGTACTAACTCGTCGCTGTCGTCACGAAACTGAACGAACGTGTGTGTGTGTGTGTGTGTCTGTGTGCGTGCGTGTGCGTGAGTGAATGCGAGCGTGAGTGTGAGAGAGAGTGTAACGTAATACAAATGAGGCTGCGTAAAGGTGTTCGGGTGTCAGCCTGAACTGTCTTCCTGCTGTTTTCGTTGCCGCCATGTTGTTTTTGTTGTTATTATTGCTATGCCAAAACTTTTGCTGCGGAAATGCGTATTGCTGCTGCTGCTCCTGCTGCCGCTGCTGCCGCTGCTGGTGCGGAAGCAGCGATGCAAATTGTTGAATAATGTCAAGCAAAATTGCGCGCATGATAAATGGAAATGGAAAATGCACGAATTGTGAAAGCAGCCAACAGACAAGATGCATCCACAAATGCAACTCCCAACACACACACACACACACACACACATGTACACACATACACTTGTGCATACTTGCACACTTGCTCAAGACAGTTTCACTGCGCTCTGCTGCATTTGACAAAGTAGCGCCCGGGGGGCGTGGCACGTGTGGGCGTGCTTGTTGAGGCAGGCAGGCGTTCAGATACAGCCGAGGGCATATAAATAGCACAAGTTGACTTATCAAAAGAAATGTGTAACTAAATATTTTAAAATTCATAATAGAATCACAAATTTAGTAGGTAGGTTGTTTCACAAAGTTCATTTAATTATTCAACAAATATAATTATTATATATGTATAAAAGAGGCATAAGGAGTTTTAAAATTAGCTAATTTCAATAATAATATAATTCAGAGTCTTAAGCTAAATAGGGAGTCATTAATATTGCTATTTTAAATACAACAAAGATACTTTAAGCAAGTAATAGAAACAATTCAAAATAATAATTAGTATTGAAAAGGGAGAAAAAGAAATTTGATATAGATAGATGGGGGATAGTGGAGAATGGCAATTTGTAGCCCATCTACTCATAGAAGGGAAAGAGGAAGAAAACATATGGTAAAGATGATAATAAATTAGGCTTTAAGCGGGAATAAGTGCTAAATATTTTTAGTAGAGGAAATAGAAGAAGAGGCTGCATAGAAAATTTGAATCAATGAATATAACATTTAACTTAAGCAGAAAGATTACGGCAAGGATTGTAGTACAGTTTGTTGAACAAAGTTAGATCCTAGTGTTAAGGCCTGCTGTAGCAGGATAACAGGATATGACAAGATTGTCATCCCAGTTCAAGTCATGACCAAACATTACAAAAGGACTCATTTCATCTGATACTGTTGAGTTTTGTACTGCGGATATCAGATAGTTGAACATTTTTCGAAGATTTAGTCTTCAAAATAATATCTTCAAAAGTTGACCATCGTTTAATACAGTCAAGAACACACTTAAGTTTATTTACAGTAACGGTTATATGAATATTGAACATTAGTTGTCTATCTGTAAGAACTTAAAGATGTTTAACAGTCTTTATAGTTTGCAAATAATAAATAAAAACTGCTAACAAGAAGGAAAACTTCTCCGAAAAAAAAATATAATAATTAAAGCGCATCTTTTATTTGTTTGCTGCTTTAAAGTTTGTTTTTACTTTTAAGCATGCTTAAATTTTATTAGTTTTTCTATTTATATGTATTAAACAAACTAAATAATGTGAGGAAAATGCAAGGGAAAATAATTATTTACATTTATTGTGTGAAATTTAATAATAGTGTCGCTCATCACATTTATAAATGTTTTTCAGTCCTTAGAGTGTAAGCAACATAAACCCAAAAAAAATTCCTGTTATATTTGAACTTCTTCTTCTTGTGTGCATAAAAAAAAGCCCTGCTGGGAGTTAGTAAACCAAATAAATAAAAAAATTAAATATTAACATACATTTATATTTATATTTATGCACAGAAATAATATTATTACTTTATATATATTAGTGCTCCAAATTAGTCAGTTATTTTTGTTCTATTAAACTTTGCTTTTTAGCATCGAATCCAGCAGTTTAAAAGCCTCCCAGTCGCAATATGCAACATTACGTGGCACATTGTTTTATGATTGTTCGCATGAGCAAAGCAAAATCAGTGCGACAAAGTTGTAAAGCTCTGCAAAAAAGGGGGAACAGGGTTAAGAGCAACAACAAAAACAACAACAACGGCTAAAACAACAACAACTAAAAGCAATCGCGGGGCAGTTCAATGCGCAGTCAGCGACGCTTTTGGCCCAAACGGCAACAGCGGCAACAACTGCAGCTAATGGAGCACTTTTGTTGCAATCATCATCGACGTTGCTGCTGTTGTTGTTGTTGTTGTTGTGGCCAGTCGGGGGCAAAAACAAAAGTAAGCTAAAATCTAAATAAAATGTGTACACACGCACACAAACACACAGAGGCAAACTCAAGTACACACAGACACACACACACACATAGAGGAAGGAGGAGGACGTGCTACACAAAACTAAAAGGATAAACAAAATGCAGCAAAGCGAAACTTTAATACCCTTTCCAAAAGGGAGCTTATACGGCTTATAAGTTTATGGTTATAAAGATAGTGACTTAGTTTAACACAAAGTAATATTAATAAAAAATTAATAAAATAACATTAATAAAAAATAAAATAAATAACAAAATAAAAGCAATTAGCTTCTTTTTATACCTGTTTTACAATTACAAAATAAACCGAACAATAAATAGCCTTCACTTATTAAGTTTTCTTATTACTCTCTATCTATTTAGTTTAGTTCAAACAACAAACAATTTTAATTTAATCTACAATCTTTTGTGATATAATTTATACACATTTGTTCTTCTTTGGATTTATTTTCGTTTAAATTTAGTTACTCTATAATTTAGCTAAATCCTATTAACAGAAAAAAATCAATTCAATAATTATTTAGTTGTATTTTTATTCATATTTCAAATGAAATAATTTAAATAAGTTTACATTTTATTGCATAATTATTTAGTTTAGTGCTATAAAACTACAACGAAGCAAAATTCATTTAAAATGATTTTATTTTTCAAGTTAAATGGGATATACTTATAACTTATATAAGTCTTTTAGTTAGCTTTTTTTTTATTTGAATTTACATCAATAACTGTTTAGCTTACTACGTAAAAACCATTATCAAAAATATCAAATTTAAAGTGCTTTTTATTATCTTTTTTATATATTATTGTTACATCATATTTTTGTTTAAGAATAATAGATATCTAAAACTCTGAGATGCTGCATATTTTTTTATATTATAAGATAATTCTGTTGGGGAATAGTAAAAATCTCTTTAAGTTTGATAAAGAGACAATTATAATATTATATCCTTTAATTTTAGCACAAGATTTATAAAAAAAAAGATGCACATTTTAAAAAGACAAAGAAAAGTTATATTAATTATTCTTAAAGTTAATGCTATAAGTGTTCACGTTTTGTTACCAAAATAACAGAAAATAAGCTCAAGAAAAAACAATTATTTCTCAGAATTTGCTTATCAATTCAATACAGAATATTAATTCCATTAAAAATAAAATTGATAGAAATTCACAAAAGAAAAGTAAAAGTGTTCCAATCAATATTTAAAAAGTAGACTTTTAATCACACGAATTTTAAACTCCCCTTTTAAACTGAAGAAGGAATTTATTTAAAATAAATTAATCCTATAATTTATATATGCATAAAATACATATTAGGCGCAAACTCTTATATTACATGAATGTGGCTAAAAGTGACTTAATTTAGTTAAAGTGTTAATAGTTTTGTTTTCGATGCCACTTTTAAAAGAACTCGCAAGGATCCAAGGCAAAGATTTTAAAGGGTATGCAATGTAGACTGTTTGCTGGACCCGAAGCCAAATGAAATATATGTGTATGTATGTATAAAGTATAGAGGGCAGCAGCAACAAGAAGGACGACGAAGCTGAGAAGAACGATGGGGAACGCATAGTGCAGCAGCAGCAGTGGGCCAAAAGGGGAGGGGGGAGGAAGGATTGGTAGGGGCATATTACACACAAAGGCAGTGGCTGATGTCGAACATAGTTGGTTGCTTCGCTGCAAATGTTGTTGCTGCAACAGAAACAACAACAACAACAACAATGGCGAGCGTGCCAACTACAACAACAAGGATTACAATTCAAACTTGCTCGTCAGCCAGAGTTGCCTGGCTGGCTGCCATTGCCGCGAGCCAACAAGAGAGAGAGGGAGAGAGGGAGAAAGAAAGAGAGAGGGGGAGAGAGGAGCTGAAGGGAATGCTCCTTCGTGTCGTGCCTTTGCAGAAGGTGGCATTGGCAACAGCAACACAGGCCAAGTTTTTGCCCCATCTCCGTTGACCAAAGCTGCAAGATGAATACACATGCATAAAAACTGTGCGGAAGATGAAAAAAATAAAAGTTATAAGTACGTGCGTGTCTCACTGCTTGTATATACACATATATATATGTATATAAACGTATATATAGATATATCTGTGTGTATGTATATATATATATAATATATATCATCTCGTCGTTTTTGTGGCTGCTTTGAAATGAAAAGGAACTGCGGCTTCGCCTGCCGCGATATAAACGAGAGCGCAACGTGGCCAAAAAGCAGCAACGTTTTTTTCTTATTCAGCTTTGCTTAATTTTTTTTTTCTTTCTTGCTACTTGTTCATTTTCATCATGAGCAGGAAATATAAAGCGAAGGAGTAGAGGGAGAGGGAGGGAGAGCAACAGTGAGCAAGACAAAGAGTTGGCAACACAAATGTCCAGCTTCGCTGGTCGCTGAAGTTGCCAAAGTCCAACTAATTGGCAACAACGTGCAACTGATTTTTCCGTGGGACACTCGAAACTTGCCCCATGCTGCATGCAGTCCATTATTGTTGTTGTTGGCGGCGCACAAAAATCAAATTGCCATAATTGATAATTCAATAATTGAAAATTCCTTAAACGCAAGTTAAAAATTCAACTCAATTGCAATCGAACAAAAGCTGCGCACATTTCAACCGAACAACTCATCGAAAACAAGCAGAAAAACAAACGGGAAACAGTGGAAGTGTTGGGAGTGCGCGGCTAGAAGATACCCTGTACACAACTGTCTTTACATACACAAAACCAGACATGTATATATGTATATGCTGTTACTTAGAATAGCTTTGACTTGTTATATTGTAATTATATTAATAAGAATTTAACCATTTTTAGGGAGCATCCAAATGTTTGATTAAATTCTGGGACACACAAAACAAGGTTTCCAAAAACTAAATGCAATTTTTTCTACGTTCTTAATTGGATTATCAATCTTTCTTTTATCCCTTAGTTTTGCCTTAAAAAATTCAGTTCTTAATAAAGATTTTTATCTATACTAAGCAAATGATATCAGAAATTATTAAAAAATAAAGTGATACATATTAGAAATTTAAAGTTTCAGGCTCTGGAAGTCCTTAAACTCATTGCGTTTTCATGGAAAGAAAAACATGGGAAAGCAGCTAAATAAAGTCAACTAGCCATGATTAAAAATTCTTTGCTAAAGATTAAATAAATAGCTTTGCTTACACTAAAATATACAGTAAGATAAATGTCGTTTGTTTTGGGAATATATGTAAGGACAATTTTATTTGGTTAAAGTATAGAATACAACATTTTTAACAGATGATAAACTGAAATACAAATGTATTACCTTCAGTTAGATGAGTATTGTAAGTAATCTCTCTTTAAGATAATCTTTAAGCAGATATAGAAAGCGTTAAATAAAAAATTACCGAAAAAAAACGCATTTTATTTTTAATAAAAGCTAGGTAAAACGTATTTTAACCATATCCAAAACTTTAAGTATCAATAATTAATAGTTGTATATTTATTCAAATTTAGTTTAATAAGAAAACATAAATAAATCACAGCCAAAGAGCTTTTATAAAGAAACTATATACAATTAAGATGGGTTTATACTTTATTTAACAAAGAGAACTTTTCTAAAAAAATCTTTTTTGATATAAAATGGTCCACTTTTTAAAAGGTAACAAGCTAAACTAATTAAAAGTCATGCAGGGTTTCAGTAAGAAATATCATATGCAAATATTTGTTCTGGTTAATATGTTTATTATTTAAATAATTTGCTATAGATACAAATACATATAATTATAATAAAATAAAAAGAAAACAGCACAGTTTCAAAAGGAATTCTTTTTTTTCATATTTACGTAAACTGTCTGTTACAATAAATGCAAATATATTATATAAATATATTACATATCCCCTAAGTAAATGCTTGCAAAATGAAGAATCGTGATTTCAGTATATAATATTATTATATACATATCTATAACCTATCTTAACTAACTTATATTTATCGAACGCTATTCAATTGTCTCAACAAGCATATCCGAAATTAGCTGGAATTTGACAAGCTGGGTGGAAAACACGGCTTCAGCCAAAATGGCAAAGGACATGTTCTAATTGGTAACTGCTTCTGTCTCGTTTTCCCTTTTCTCTGATTCCGAGTTGACATCTGCCCACATAAATGTGAGTTAGTTGCAACGGGCATTAATTAATTATTGATAATGTGCTGTGGGCGTTGTGCGCCTGCCTCAAGTGGGCGGGTTCATGCCCCCGGCCTGGTGTGCCCCGCCCCTCAAGCAAATGCGGCCAAGTCATGCAAATTACAACAATTTCCGCACACATGGCACAGAAATAGAAATAGATACAAAATGTTGCGCTTGTGTGCTTGCCTCGCTTATTCTTCTTCTGCTTCGTGTGTGTATCTAATGCAAGTGGGTGGCGGGGGCAAAGAAGGAGGCAAATGGTGACAAGCTCTGGCGTCGTCTTTGTGCAATTTCCACAATGCTCGCTGCGCAGACATAAGATGCAAACGCAAGATGCACAGTTGCAGATACACACACACACACACTCACATACACAAACGAAGGCGCGGGTGGAGAACTGCAAGATTGCGTCGCATGCAAACACACAACACACGAGAATATACAATATTCCCATTATAAATACACACACACATCACACAAGCACACACATATTCGTGAGTTACGCTGAATGCCATCCCAGTCGCAGTCACAGTTACATTTGCCATTTACCACTTGCAGAAATCGACTCGCGAGCCGCTTTCCACCTTCAATTCCCGTACACACACAAACACACAAACACACACACACACACACACACATACATATATGGGGTCACACTTGGACATTTGTCATGCCCATAATGAAGTACAGCGTAAAAGCTTGGGGTTGCTCTCCTTTTTCGCTCATCTCATCGCTTCGTCTCGCCTCGCTTTACCGCTCCTCTTGCTCTACCTCTTCACTGCGCTATCCTCCACCATTCACTTCCAGTCAGCCAGCCAGGCAATCGCGTGTCCGAGCAGCAGCAACAACAACTTCCACCCAAAAGCCGCAGTCGCGTCAGCAACAACAACGGCGACAAAGAGAATAACGAGAACAGTTTTAGTTGCGTTTTTGCTTCCTTCATTTTTTTATTTTTTTTCTTTTTCGTTGACTCGTTATAGTTTTTTTTTTGGTGGCAGCTCAAATTCACAACAGACACAAAGGGCGACAGCAGCGAGGGACGACAAGGCCAAAGCCTAAAGTGTTGTAAAACGCTCTCTGATAAGTTCAGTTGGAAGTAGTCGCAATGTGAATTCTGTCGAATCGAATCGTATTTAGGGAAGTTCAACGAGTTTGGTTAGCTTGTGGTTAGTATTCATAGCAGGCATATTCCTACGCAAAATAATCCAATAACAGTTGTGATCATTTATCGGCGTGTTGCCGAAGTTTGAATACTCTTTTGCATAGCATACAGCTATGGACAACTAATTTGAAACACTTACTGAAAACTGTTTCTAGACGCATTTTCTGTTACTCAAGTTAAACTGAAGTTCAAACTCTTATATAACATTTGTATGTCTTGAAAGGGAGACATTTCATCAGCCTCAAAAATATTACATATGTATATTAAAAAACCACAACTAAAAATAACCTGTCAAGATTATCAACACTATTATGTGTTTGTTTATCATTAATCTTTCTCATTTGCATAAATTGCCAAATTTAATAAGCTCTATGAAATGGAACTTGAATGACGAATCAGTTTTGCAAAGTTATCAAAAACAGAACAAAACCAGTTTCTATAAAACCAACAGTAGAAAAGAATATTCTGATTAATTAACTGGAAATTCCTGATATTAGTGTGTTGATGTCTATTAAAACAATAACAAATGAGGTCAAAATACTTAAATAAGCTTTTCAATGATTTTATCTAATAAGAATTAGGTTGATTTAATATTGATAATAAAATATATTACATAAATTGAGATTCTATTAAATTAAATGTTTTCAAGCCTAATACTTCAACAAATGTTTACATACATATATTTTTTATTGCTTATTTAAAGGGTATTTAAATTTTATTACTTAATGGCAGCTGTTTATTTCCGTGATTTATTCTGTTTTTTATATTACATGTTCAATTTAATTCAGAATCTTTTGTGCTAAAAGGCATCCGCACAAATAAAATCCAATTAAATTAGCTAATTAAAAATGTTTTGTAATTTACACCACATGCCGCTTAAATACAAATAACACAAAAACAGAAACCGAAAATAAGCAAGAAACGAACAATTTCTCCTGCAAAGCCAACGAGATTTTACAAAATCCAATGAAATATTGTTTACCGTTAAAAGCGACAACGACGCCGTTGCCGATGCCGACGCCAACGTCGACGCCGACGGAGGCGGACACGTTTTAAATGAGCACCCAACGAAACAATTTGTGGTGCAGATCAAAAGAGAATGGGCGCGAGTGAGACAGAAAGAGCTAGCTGCATACGAAAGTGCACAGGGAGTGGGGGTGGGGGTTACCGCTTGGGGACTTGCAATTCGCACTCATATTTAGCATTTGCTATTTTCCGTTAGCGTTGCTGCAACTGCAGCCGCAGACACACAGCATAAATTCAATTACTACCAATATTTTCAAAATGTTGCCAACAACAACACAAATAACAACAGCAGCAACAAATTCAATTTTCAGTTATCCATCGGCTCTATCTATCCATTTGTCTGTCCGTCTATTTGTGTCTCCCTGTTTCTGTCTCTGTCTCCCCTATCTCTCTCTCCCTCTCTCTCTCTCTGCCGCCCATTGGCGTGTGATTTTTTGCACTTTTGGCTTGCAGTTCGAATGTGTTTGCTTGCGTGTGTGTGTGCGTTTTTGTGTAAGTGCACCAAAAACAAATAAAATGTGTGCCTGTGCATTACAATGTACGGAGACCGCACACCCACCACACCTCTCACATCTCCCATCTCCACACACCTCTTCACCACTCCTGTGCTCAACCCAAACCCAACATCCAATTAGTGGACAGACCCAACTGACATCAGTCAGGGCCAGTTTCGATTCTCATTCTCATTGTTCCAATGGGCTCGCAACGTTTGGTTTTTATAGCCTCTCAATGCTTGTGTCGTCGTCGTCGAGGTTGTTGCTGTTGGTGTTCCTGTCTGCATTCGGCATTTGCCATTTTGTGTCTTGTTGTTGTGTGCCGAACTCTTCGCTTACGCTTATCTGCCATTAAACGACGCTGCTGTCGCTGCGCTTAACTTTGCTCTGCTTTTGCTTTAGCTCAAACATTCGTCGTTTCGATTTCGGTCGCCCGATGGCGTCGCTATTCCCGTTCCCATTTTGTACCCGCGCGCATCTCTCGAGCTGGCGAGTTGGAGCCCAAGGTGCAACACATTGGCAACGGGCCTCGGCCTGGGCCTGGGCGGCGTGAAACAAATGGCAGGCGCACTCACTCACTCACACGCATACATATCCATATACACAGGCGCACACACGTACAAACATACATACATACATACGTAAACATGTACGCGAGGTTTTTGCTGCCGCCGTCTTCGCCACCTGCCGTTTGGGGGCGCGCAGCATTTGTCGCCATTTATTTACACGATTAGAAATCGATTTTATGCGTTTGGATAATATTTCAAATGTAGAGAATCATACAATAGACGAATATACGCATGTGTATGTGTGGGCACAAACACACATACAAATATATGCACATATATACATACATATGCACATGGGTTTATGTGACTGTTGTCATTAAATTGATTTATGTCAAAGCTATCGCGTTGAGGGTTGCGAAATCGATGTGTGTGTAATTCGAACCACCCACATTTAACACCAGCAGCCCATTCTGGCAACGCAACCAGCCAAAACTGGAAACAATAGTATTAGTAAAAGGTAAAGGCACAACAATAAACAATCAAGCAAACTATTAGCCATTAGCATAAGCTGCACTAATTAGCGCAGGCGCAAGCAGCGAACCGTTAACTTGACAGCAGAGCTGTGCACTAATGCCCAAGTACAAGCGAGCGGCTTAAGACCCAAACCCAAACTAAGCTCCTAGTAGGCCAGCAATTGCCATTTGCTTTGCGTTACACATACACCCGACTCTCACGCACACATACAAAACTAGCTAATTGATTAATAACTTTCGAGTCGAAAGCGCTTAGGCATAGGTGAATGATTAAAATACCTACTACAATAACAATTCAACAGTAATGCGCACTCATTTCCAGTCGGCGAGTGAGTGAGTGAGAGCCAGCGACCGAGAGAGAGTGGGGAACTGCGAGATTGGACCGTAAAAGAAACGAAAAAAAGATGGCAAATCCAAATTCAATCCACTTGGTGGCGCTGTCTGTCCAGCATAGGCCAAATACTAGATGCCGTATAACAAACAGCAAAAACAAAAACAGCGACTACAAAACACCCACATTGCCAATTTATACACACGCACAAGCACACACACACCCAATTCGAACAACACAACGGCAAATCTCAAATAAAAGCAAGCAGAGTCAAAAACAACAAGCTCGCTGCCGTAGCCGACGACGCTTCTCTGTGTTGATGGATTGTAGCGCGCGCACACATACACACAAACAATACAAACACAAGCCACACACACACACATACCGCCCGAGAAAAATACAATCCAGTGGAATCGTTTGGCCGGTGACTCTTTCGGCTGGCTTGTCTTGTGTTCCTTGTTCGCCTTTTCCCCCCACCCATGTTCCCTCTTCCAATCAACGAATGCACGTGCGTGTGTGTGTGTGTCGTGTGCCACTGCTCATGGCGTTTACTGTCCCCGAGACCAAAAAAAAAAAAAAAAATAGCAAAACAAAAAATTACATACTCAGCGGAACGAAACGAAATGAAATATCAGGCAGAAGTTTGCTGCTGTTGCTCTTCTTCTTGCTAATTCTTTGGTATATTTCTTTTACCATGTTTTTTTTATTGTTTGCGGCGGTTGATTTGTGCGTGCGTTTGTGTGTGTGTGTGTGTGAACATAACGTTCGAATTGGCTCTCACTCATTTCCTTCCTCCCCCATGGTATCAGGAATATACCGTTCCAATCTTTCGGTTTCGAAGGTGTTTTATTAGCGTGTCGAGTCCCCCTCCCATTTTCCTTCGACTACACCATATACACAGTTTTACAAGAAATAAAAAAGGGATAATGCAAGTGGAATTACCCCGCGTTCCGCTATGCCAAGGTTTCCGGTGTCTCATAGTATTGCAAGGAAATAACATGGGCAAAAAATGGCGAACCGGCAACCAAAAAATGCGAATGCGAATTCGAAGACATTTTGTGCGTTTTGTAGGATGGAAAAATAAAAGCTTACCTGTGTCAAACTGGACGCCGCTTTGCGGTGCGCCGACGGCTGCTGTTGTTAATCGCTGACCCTCCTTTGCTGCTCACTTTCGTTGTTTCATTTGTCTGCTTGTTACACACACAACAAATTGGTCGATTGCGTAGCTTTTAGCTTGCTCGCAATTTCCAATTGATTTTCATCGCCTTTCCAATTTCGGCAAATAATATCAAACGCTCAATTCACTTATTCTGCTTATATCGCGCACACATTCACACGCTAACGCATATGCAAACACACACATGTACGCACACACAAACTCACGTCGATACGGGGCAATAATTTTCGCCGTGGGCGTTTTTCGCTTGCTTTGCTTTGCTTTGATTCTTTATTTTTAATTATTAATTTGATCTTATGCGCTGCACACAACTGTCACAAGTGCAGCCGCCCCCACAACGCTAAGCATGCAGCGTTTCACTACACATAGTATGTATATTTATTTTTATTTAAAAATAATGCAACTGCAACAATACTTTGCGCACTTTTGCAACCGTTCATTAAAACCGCGCGTGAACCGCACGACAACCGAAACGAAAATGAGCCAACACCAAGTCAAGCGAATGGAACGAAATAAAATGGAATCGAAAACGTTGGCAGCGCTGCTACGGGGAGAGCGATTGAGCTGAGTTTGAGTGAAAACTAACCTCACCTGAACATCAAATTGCATTCAAAAAAGAGCAAATGCGTTTTGAGTGCATTGACTTAATGAGCTAACAACTGAGCTCACAAAATCTAGTTAAATAACAGAGCTGCAGACATATTACGTTTAACAGAGCCCTGTTAATTGAGCGGCATCTTAACATGCTGCTGTGTGAGTGGGAACAGAAATGGAGTAAATGTGTTTGTGTATGTGTGCGTGTGTGTGAGATAATTTGTTGGCCCTTTTAGATTGAAAATTGCAATGCAAATGCCATCAAATGAGTTGCGCCCACTTTATGAATTGGGCGTGGCCCATATTCCAGCCACAATGACAAAAACAACAATAACGGCAACTAATTTGAGTTTTTGCACGTATATTTTTTACAGCTTGTTTACATAATTAATTTTCCAATTCTGTTTTATGCGGCCTTCTTAAGCAAATTGGACTTTGCTGTGGGAGTTTGAGTTGCCATTAAAAATGGCTAAAAAGGTTAAGGGAAGCGCTGACCTCATAAAGTATAGTAAAATATGCATATTTATATATATTCTTGTTCAGCGTTCACAGTTAAACAGATTTGGTCCGAATCTAAAAACTTAACTAAACCAGGCTTAACAATAGTGAACCGTTAATTATAACCACTTCGGTTTGAGTGAAGAGTAATATATTTGTTTAATTATTTGCTGATTTATTTAATTTTTTTTTTTGTTTTAGTAGCACTTACATTTCATACTAAAATGTTTGTTATGTTTTTATTATTATTATTATTAATATAAAAAATTTTTCCTATTGAATTTTGATGGATTAAAAAATCTGATTTCTTTTTAGGAATACAAAAAAATACTTTATATAGTTATAAATTTTGGTCCTTGTTTAAGGCCACTTTTATTTTGTTTTAATACCAGATTTATCCTTTTTTCGTTGTTTTTACTTTTTTACCGTACGCAAATAAAGTTTATTTTTTTTAACTCTTTCCTTCAACACTTAAATTGATAAAAATGTAGTTTTTAAATTCCGATTATTATTATAATCAAGTTTTTGCTTTCTAAAATTCTGTTTGGATACCTTTATAAAATTTCTTTGATAATATATATAAATACATATATATATATATATATTAATAATAATGTTCCAACATTAAGATTAATATAAGTCTTCTCTCTAAAGTTACAAAAATACGTTTCTTAGTTTTCTGCCTTTTGTTTAAATTTATTTCTACATTTAAAAATGAATATACATTTTCATTTGAATGTTTGGAAATACTTTATCGAAATGAAAACCAAAAATTAAAATTAAATTTAATAACAAAAAATATGTAAACAATTTCTATTATTAATAGAGATTTGAAAAAACATAAAATTTGTGCGACTTTTGAAAAGAAAGCTTTTATAATAATATAAAAAATATTTGCTTTCTATATGGTAACATATAAATTAATAATAATTAACTCTTCCTTTATTTTTTTTTTTTTAAATGTTTTTTACTCAAATGGGTTTATTTTTACATAGTTCCCTTTTATCTTAAAAATAAAGTAAAAACTTTTAAAATCATTAAAAAAAAACTCAAGCAACTCACGAAAAAACAATTTAAAATAAATAGCATAAAAGCATAGCTAAGTTTACAATAAAAGTTATAAAAAAAAAAGTTAATTCTCTTTGAAAATTTGCTGGTGTGAAGCATTCAATTGGATTCCCTATTTTCTATGGATCATTTAATAGAATATTTTTAACTACAATTATTTAAATAAAATATTACTTCAAATATAAACAACAAAAAAAAATAGATTGTATAAAAAATTAACAATGATTTGGATTATTTTAAAGTCTTATGAAAGCGACTTTCTTTGTGTGATCCAAGATCTATTTCAGAATCAGGCTAATAACAGCTGCCAAGTTGAACTTTATATAAAAGAAAAATAAGACAGAGTATTGCCCAAAAATAAACCTAAGCAATAACAAATCAAATTTAACATTAATTGTTCAAAGTAAAAGTCCACTCCGGCCAAAAGAAAACTTTAAAGTTTGTTTATAGTTGTTAGGTTTACTTTTCGATCATAACAGGGCCAATAACAAAAAGGATCCTTGCTTAGAAGTTAAACGTCAGCGGATGCACGGCAAAGTAGCCCTTGCTCTTGGTGAGCTGCTTGGAGAGGCGCAGCAGATTGGCATCGTTGTTGCCGTAGTGGCCGTTGTAGATCTCGTTGGCCAGCCGCAGGACATCGTCGCGTCCCTGCGTGCAGACAGCCGAAGCGGCGAGCATCTCGTAGTCGGCCAGCGGCAGTCCAATGCAATAGGAGCGGGAGGCGCGGGCGGCGCTCGCCCACATCGCATAGATGCTGGCGGCGATGTTGGCCAGCCGGAGCATCTCGCCCTGCCGCTCGACGACCTCGCTGCCGTGCCGCGTGAACATCAGCTCGACGGCCATGTGCAGACGGGCCACGGACTGCTCAATGAACTGGGCGGCGGGCTCCAGCGTCGGATGCAGATTGTCGGCCAGGCGCAGCGTTGACTTCGGCTGCTCCAGACTCGACGTGCCGAAGAACTTGCCGAACAGATGGCCCGGATGGAAGAGCGGATTGCGCGAACGACGCACGCCTTCGTTCATGCGTTGCTGCAGGGCAAAATAGAGTGTTAGCCAGGACTCGAAAGGACATTAGTTGAGCTTTTCGATACTCACTCCGGCATGCTGCAGTCCGCTCAGCGCCACGAACATGCTCAGCATGGTCAAGGACTCGCCCTGCGTGCTCAGCTGGGCGGCATCCCGCAGCGCCAGCTCCGCTGGCTGCCCGCTGTGCAGACTGCGCGGTCCCAGCAGACTGAGGCTCTGCGTCGAGATCGCCTGCAGCTGCTGCAGCGTATAGTATTTGGTTATCGCACTCTCCAGCGTCACGTCCTGGTCCTGGAACTCGTCCAGCATGCCCGCGGTCATATACAACATGCTCTCCATCGCGTACACCGAGCACATACCCTGGGATAAAGTTATACGCGTCAGCTCCAGATCGCTGCAATTAAGAAAGTGGGATTTAGGATTGGGTTGAACTTGTTAGGAGTTAAGATTATATGGGTTTGATTTTATATAGTATATATGGGAGTGAGCATTTAATTCTATCATTCCTGTAAAGTAAAGTTTCCAAGATTGAGCCTTAAATTTAACTTTTTTCTGAATAACACATTTCTGACTAAGAACAAAAGCTTTCTTTAAAATAATTCTAAATATAAATGAATACATTTAAGAAAGTTATACAAATTGAGTATATTCAGTTACTAGACTCACAAACAATCAGTTGATGTGAGTACGTAATATACATCTTTTGTCTTTTTATAGGGTATCTTTACATACAAAAGCTTGTTTTACTTTAAGTAGAGAACTTTATAATCTATGATTGTTAAGGGCAATATTAATGAGAAGTTGTTAAGATATTTTATTGCTGAATGGTAAACAAAAGTGTGTTTTAGTGAGGATGTGACTGACTAGCAGATACACTGTTTCCAATTCTGATTTGATTGGCAGTATTTAAAATTAATTCATTTAGCAACTGTGCTTTTTTTTCTTGTATGGAAGATGCAATAAAGAGTAAAATTGAACGATATAAAGGAACTTAAAAAGAAGGAGCTTAAAGGTATATAAATGATGTATATAGATATGTATACACCATTGAAATGGGGGATCCATTATGAATACCTTGTGGTAGTCAATATATTCCACAGCCAAATCTAATTAGATTTTAAGTACTTAAAGACTTGATTTATAGTATGGAAGATATATATATCTAAAGCAACTTAAGGGCCTGTATATATGTATAAACCTCATTCTTTATGGATCCTTTGCGGCGAATCTGTTGAGTTAACTTTTTAGTTAAAATTTAATTTAAATTAAACCTTATTTAAAGTACTCCACATCCAATTGAATCACTCACTTGATTTGAAAGCCGCACTGTGTTGTGTTCATGCTGAAGGATGTGAGCTGGTTGAGCAGTCGCTTGGACAAGGCGATGCCCAGGAGCGAGCTGCGCAGGCGAGAGGCGCGCACCAGCAGCTCCGAGTGCTGGTTGCCCTTGTGCGGCATGCCGAGAATGTGCTGGGCGCCCAGCTGCACGTTGTCGAAGTGGACGCGTCGCATCGACGCCTCGCGGCAGCCCAATGTGGCATGCTGCTCGCCCAGGCGCACGCCCGGATGCTGGCCATCGATCAGGAAGAACGTGGAGGAGCGGCCCATGGGACCGGGCACGTTCAGCTGATGTGTCTGCGCCAGGACGAGAAAGAGCTGGCGTGCGCCGGCCGGAGCCGTCACCACGAAGGCCTTCTCGCCGTTGAGCGTCCAGCCGCCTGTGTTGGAGTCGTAGCTGGCCTGTGTGCCGAAGAAGTCGTCCTCGGGCGGCGTGTACTCGTAGATGGCATCGGTGGCAATTAGCTGGCCACTGGCCAGATCCGACAGGTAGCGCTGCTGCTGCTCCGGCGTGCCCAGCTCGCGCAGCATGTCCACGACCACGCGATGCGATTGCAGACCGAGCGCCAGGCTCGTGTGTGTCGATTCCGGCTCGCTGGCCATCAGGCTGGCGCTCCACTTGTAGCCCTTGCCCTCGAACTCTGTGGGCGCGTTGAGGCCGTAGAGTCCGAGCTGCCTCAGGTTGTCCAACGAGTGCTTTTCCTCCGCCTCGCCAAAGTAATTGTTCAGCGGCAGCAGCGCGTTCTTTAGGGCCGCCATTTCCTCGCGCGCTATCACCTCCGGGTAGCCGAGCAGCTCCTTGTCCGCAATGCCCACAAACAGGTTCTTTACCAGCGGCTCACGTGCCGGCAATCCTTGCGGCTCCGCCGCAGTCGCCTCCGCCTCGGCATTGTACGCACGTGTCCTGGCGTCGACACTGCTGCTGCTGCTGCTGTTGCTGCTCGCCGTGCGCACTGACAGAAATGTTCCGCGTCTGCTGTGATTCTGTTTCTGATTCAGCAATCTGACGGCACGCGAAAACAAATTGTAGCGCATCTTGAATTAGGTAATGTGAATGAGTGCAATGGCGATGGCACTTTCATATTTATATTTAGCGCCCATCACTAAGCTGCTGCCGGCGATAGTCACGAGTCACGCACACTTAACGCAGTCACGATACTTATACAAGGTATGCGTTTCGTGTTAAATAATTTATGTAAATTGTGCTTAACACACATTTTTATATTTTTATGAATGCTGTCTAGTATTTGCTTTGTATAAAACATGTTAAAAATAGATATATTGAGTACATGTTCTATGCTGCAACTCAAATCACGACACAGCTCATCTCTAGTTGCAAGTATTCGATAATTTACCTGTTTGAACTTATCGATAATGTGGCAATTGGACTATATGACTAATTGCTTTACCTGTTTTAAATTAGAAATCAACGTAGATAATAAATAAATTAAGAGCAGACCACAGTCAGTTATTGATAGCATAATTGGACACACTAAATATTCACGTTGTTATAAGCCTTGCTTTTTATTAAATATGTAACATTCGTCAATTGAATTTTGTGCTTTGCATAGTTTAATTTGTCGATGCAAAAATAATGTTCGTCGACTCTTCTTGATTTTTATTATAAGTAAAATTGAATTTCAACCAACTTTTCTGTTCGATTTGATAAACACTACTTATGTTTATAATATAATAAAAAAATGAAGAAAGGCTTTGTATAATATTATGTAAAGACTAAATTCAACTTCAAATCGTTTGTTTTCCTTTTGCGTACAATTGCTTTACATGTTATGTTATGTGTATGTTATGTTATATGTATGTTAGGTTATTCTACAATCTGCCTTCCTTTACTCTGCTATCTCTCTTTCTCTCTTCAAGTGCTGCGATTGGCTCTGGCAGCTTGTGCTCTTTGTTTATAATCTCCAGAAATTGCAGACTCTCCACACAGGCAGCTTCGTCGATCAAACTCCATTTTATGGCCGATTTATAAAAAAAGATCTTGAGTTTTTGCCTTACTTGTTTAAATTCAATGATCCAAAGATGCGCCATACGCACAAATTGTTCGGTTATCAAAGGACTGTTTTTTACGTAGACTGTGTGCAGCCTTGGAAGACCGCTGACGAGTTGCAGGAGCTGCTTGTCTCTTATCCAAGGCATGGATATGTGCAGCTTTTCAAGTTGCGGCAACTTCAGGAACTGCTCAATTGGTGCTTGGTCACTGAACACATCCAGTTCCTTGAGGCTGCAGATCTGACAGATGGAGGCGACTTCCTCAGCGCTCAGCGGCGGCCCACGCAGCACAAGACTCTCCAACTGCAAGGGGCTCAGCCCGGCCAGCAGTTGGGAACGCAGCGCCCCCGCCTCGGCCCTCATCCAGAGATGCTGCAGTTGGCCCAGCTGGCCGCTCAGCTGCTCCGGCGCCAGCAGCACTTTGTAGAAGGCGAATCGCTCCAGTTGCCTGCAGTTGCGCACGATGATCTCGAAGTGGCGCCTGTAGAGCTGCTCGAACTCGTGCCCGCCGCTGTACTTCACATAGCTCTGCACCTGGTCGCCCACCAGCTGCAGCAGCTGCTCCAACTCATCGGCGCTAAGCGTCTGAATTAACCGTTCGTCAATGTGTTTGTAGCGTCGCTGCGCGTAGCGCCTGAAAATGCCACAAAGCCGTCGGCTAACGCGCGCCAAACGCACTTGACTCACGACGTCCAGATAAGACATAACCGCCTCCCAGTAAACATCGCTCAAACCCGACTCGAAGTCGTATTTCGCTCTCGCGTTGCCCATTTTACTCCTTCTCTTCGCTTCGACAAGCGGCGGGCGACTGAATTGGCGAGCGAACTGAAATGTACCTCTGAGGGGAAATTCGCTTGTCATTTGTAAAACGGGAATTCACCAATAAATATGTTGCAGGGAAATTTTTGCGAGAGAGAGCGCGCCAAGTTTATTTAAAGATGCTGGCTGAACTTGGGGTGACTTTTAGTGGACTTAATTTTGTTTTAGATTGATTTATAAGCATACGCAGTTTATATAACATGCTTATAAAAGACAAAAGTAGAAGTTTACTTGGGCTGTTTCACATACTTACGTTCGTTAAACAATTTAGCAGCCATATTAATCAACATAATTTTTAAATGTTCGCATAATGTGAAGATAAGCAGAAATATATACATATATGGGTATGTATAATAGAAGCTATATATTAAATATATAAGCACATTTTTGATATTGTAATATTAATGTAAATGTTCAACGAAATTTTATACAATTTTATTTTTTTTATTATTTAATTTTTCTGAATTAATTGACTAACTTAAATAAGCTGAAAAACCAAACCAAATATTTTTTCTGAATATTGACAAAAAATATGCAATGTAATCTGAAAATTAAATTTGTGCTCTTTGTATGTCAATAACTGTAAACATCTATAAAATATTAATTTTATGCAAGGAGTATACCAAAATATACATATCTTTAATCTTCAAGAAATGGAACAACATTCCTTAATTTTTCTTGGCACATAAAATAAAAAAAATGTATTAATGAAACAATTCTTTGTTTTTTGATTAAAAACACAAAACCCTTTATTTGAATCATTTTGTATATTGGTGTTATATAATTGCTATTGACTGGGCACATTAAGCTCTCTACTTAAAACAGTTTAAACAAATCAAGAAAGATTTACTTTTTAGTGTGTTGTGTATTTTCTTTTTTGTTCTTTTTATTTACTATATTTATTCTTTTTTCATTTTGCTGTTTTCTTGTTGTTACTCATGTATTTTAATGTTATTTTTATTTTGGTTTTGTTTTTATTGTGTATTTTGTATTTTGTATACCACCTAGATTGAAAATTTGTTAATAGCGGTAGTTAGTTATACATAGTTATAGTCAGGTATCAATGGAAATAAGAGTTTAGTAATAGAATTTAACACAGACGTAAGTTTTGCACACTCACCTACTTTATGTACCTACAAATCTATAGCATTTCTTTGTTAATTTATTGAAGTACAGTTGTGCTTGAATCAACTCCCTAACTCAACGATTTCAAGCACTTTATTGCATATGTGAGAGGTGAAAACAAAGAGAGAGAAAAAAAGCAAACTAATTATTATGTAAATTGCATTTGTTGTAAAAAGGCGAACAAACAAAATTGTTTAATTGTATTTAACTAAGGTCCTACTATATCATAGAAATACCTCATCCTCCATTCTCCCTCCTCTATTCTCCATTCTCCATTCTCCTGTGCCAGCTCATATCGTATCACAGGCACGCTTTAAAAAAACACAACACGCAAAAAACTGAAGGAAACTGAAGAAGAGCTTTTGATTGACTGAGCAACCCGCAAGGAAACTCATTCAGATGTGATGCGAACACTAGATTGAGGAAAACTACTAGACTCGTAGCACACACACTAATCCCCTCCCCAAAATACTACAACAACAACAACAACGATCGATATGAGCTGACCAACTTCCACTCTCTCCCTCTCTCCCTTTCCCTAATCTCTCTTTCAGACACACTTTAATCCGTTTTCTTATCGACTCGACTCTCAGCTTCAATTCTTTCTAAAAACTCTAGTCGATTGCATTTTTATAAATATATATGTATGTATATGTATGTGTTTATATGCAAATACATGTTGGATCAATAAAGGGAATAAAGGTTTATTCTTTACCCCCCTAGTTAAACCCTTGCATTTGTGCACTTGCCGCTGCTTTGATTATTAGTTGTAGTATTCACATTTACACTCACTAACACTCACTTGCATTCACTCGCATTCACACCTTGTATTGCATATGTTTACTTCTTAGTATTGCTATTTGGGCTATTTAATCCCCGGGATTCTGTGTTAATTGAGATATTCAATTGTCGTTGTCCTTGGCCCCCTTTTCACGAAGTGAGAACGGAGAGAGCTGAGACGTTAAACGTTAGGTTTATGTGCTTCTTTAGCATTGACACAATTCAAAATTCAAAACTAGTTGGCTTAAAGTGACTTAAACAGAGGAGGGGACAGTTACAGTTACAGTTACAGTTACAGTTACAGAGTGACGTTAACTAATAAAGCAGTGTATCGGAAATATGTCTCGATTCCCGGTGTCGTCGCTGCTACAGCTGATATTTGGGGCACTGCTGCCAGAGTTGCCAGCGCGTCTGCAGCTGCTTCCAGAGGCGATGGACGAGATTGTTGCCACAGTTGCCGCTGTCGTTTGCCACGCCCAGGGCGCTTAGCAACTACTAAATCTTGCCGGGACTCTCCTGACGCGCACTGTACCTCGGCTCCGACGGCATCAACGTGTCCGTCACCAGCTCGTTGGGCGCCTCCACCAGTCCCTTGGCATGGGCCGCCGCCGTATCGCAGTCCGTTCGCCTCGAGATCAGCAGCCGTATGTCCGTGTGCAGATACAAGCGACCCGATCGCGATGTCTGGAATCTATAGGGTACAAAAAAAATATTGTTTAGTCCGAGAAGCCATGCAAACAAACTTAGTTTAACCCATTTTGTATACCTTAGGGGGAGGGTATTTGAATATTTATGATTGGGAGGAGACCTTCCTTGCACTTTAAAGGTACATATGTTTGTATAGAATATAAGTATATTATAGATAGTAACCTTGAACTGCATCAACATTTAATCTTGTTCTGCGGACTGTTCTAAGCTAATTAGTCCCTTATTTCTAATGCTTTTGTCGTGATAGTTTATAGGTAAACATATGTTGTCGGAATCAGTCAGATTGGACTATAATAGCATATAGTTAATAAAGTTACTAATAAATACATCCTTTACTTATAAACAACAGCTTGGTTTCTATCCAGTTTAATATTGTTAGTTGAGTTCATATAAGCTCCTAAACCTGATGGGAAATCTTATTACTAAATGACCTGTATTTAATTTAAACCTTTTTTATAGGTACTATCAATTGTTTATATAGATGTACAAATGCTTAATGTAAAAGTTTAAATCACTTTTCTCTCTTTGCTAAAAGCTCTTTCACATACACCAAAAGTGTTATAAATAACTACATTAATTTAAAACTGATAAGCTAATGATTTAGTCCATTTATCATACACTTATTTAAGCTCTTAAGTTTTAATATAAAGAGAATTTTTTCCTTGCTCCATGCTTTTCATTTCAAGTTCTCCTTTGCTAACTCGTATATTAAATAAAAGGTAAATAGGATAATTTGAATTTAAAAACCTATTTTCTCTAGTTGCGCTGTTTGATTGCCCAAATGATTCCCTCCTCCCTCCGCCCTCCGCCCTGTTCTCACACATCCCCTCTGTGCGTTAACTGACCTCAGGTGAATGGAGTAGCGCAGTCGCTTCATCTGCTCGGCGCTGATAAAGTGACCCAGTTTACGGGCGGAGCTTGTCGCTGTTGGACTGCCTGGTTCCCGTTCCCGTTCCCTTTCCTGTTCCCGTTCCCGTTCTCTTTCAAGTTGACGCTCGCGTGGCTGCTGTTGAATGATGGCGCCGCAGGAGCTGACGGCGCCGGGCAGCTCGTCGGCAAGGATGCGCTGGCGAATGAAGGTGCGATGACGGGCGGGCATGTCGCGCATGTCGTAGGGTATGACAAACATGCGCACCACGGTGCCCATCGGATTGAGCAGGGTGGCCTGCACGGTGCCCGAACGGGGCACCGAGTAGCCCTTGTGGGGCAGACGAATCTCGCACTAAAACAAAAGGCGTTAAATACAGGGCATATACAAATATATGTTACAGGGTATAATATACGCACCAGGTAGGGCGTGCTGAGCGTCTCGCCGTGCAGCTCGTAAAAGTACGCCGAGGCCGGAATGGTGAGCTGTGTGGGACAAAAGACGCCCGAGGCGCCCAGCTGCAGCCGAAAGCCGGCGACCTCGATCTTAGGCAGCAGACGACGCTGCAGCAGCGACTCCTCCAGATTGCCGAGCAGCGGTCGACCCGTGAACTGTGTGACGAGGCGAGCGCGCGTCTTGAGCGGCGAGCCGGCGGGACTGCACAGACCCGACTCGGGATCCTCGTCCGACAGCTGCTCGTCGGAGCCGAGCGAGCTGCGATCGGAGCGATCGCTGAGATGTCGCGAGCGCCGTTTACTGAACGCTGTCTGTTTGCCGAAGCGCGGCGAGACGCACAAAGCGTTGGGCAACGTGGGAGCCGAATAGGATTTCTGGACGGGCAGATTGCCCGTTTCGGGCGGCGTCAGCAGCGACTGCGATTGGGAGTGCGACTGCGAATGGGCGTAGCTGAGCGAAGGCGGCTCAAAGCAGAAGGCGCGACTGCTGTCGATGCTGATGGGCGCCGAGCTGCGGCAGAAGATCGTCGTCAGATTGACCTTGGGCAGTGGCTTGCGCAGCAGCGGCGACAGCAGCAACGGCAGCGGCGGCGGCGTCTCCCGATCCAACAGCAACGCGCCCGAGCTGCAGTTCAGACGCAGCTGCTGCGGCGCCTTCGAAGGCTGTCCGCTTAATAAAAGCTGCTGCTGATGCTGCTGTTGCTGCTGGAACTCCTGCAGCTTGAGCGGCACATGGCTGAGTGGCGTCTTGAACTGCACGCCCAGGCGCTCGTCCACATCGGGCGGTGTCCGGCAGCGCTCCTGCTGAAGAGTGTTGTTCAGGCTGCAGCGATCAATGTTGGGCGTCAGCTTTGTGGAGGAGGTAACCTGTATTGAAAAGAAGGAATATTTGTTATTTAAAGTTTGTCATTCTCTTGTCTTGTGTGTCTCACTCACCTGTTCCAATTGCTCCTGTTCCATGCTCTCCTCGCTGTGTCCGTTCGCTCCATTCGTGAGCATCTCCAGCTCCTGCTGCGCTCTGCCCTTGGCATTCCCATTGGCGAAATTGTGCTGCGTCTTCTGGCGCTTGCACACTTGACAGCCGCTCGTCGGCGCCGGCTTGTGCAGATTGTTGTTAAGCAGCTGCTGTTGAACTGCCGTTCCGGGTTTGAGATCGGTTCGTCCTGCTGCTGCTGCTGCCTTTGGTGTCGGCTTGCGGTTCTTTGGCGTGCGCTGAATGGCCTGGAGCAGCAGCTCGGCCTTGTTGCGCGGCGTGCCCACAATGAGATCGGAGCTGCTCAGGCTGCAGCTGGACGTATCCTCCATTTCCGAGGCGCTTGTCTCCTCGTCGTCCTCCTCCTCGCCCTCCACCTCGTCATCCTCGTCCTCCTGCCCGTCATTCTCGTCGTCGCTGCTTCTGCAGCCCGCTTCGGCGTCGTCGGCGCTGCAGTTGAGACAGAGCAGCGTCTTCTCGCTGCCGCATTGCTGGCAGCTGCTGAGCGCCGTCTGCGTGCCCGTCGAGATCATCGCAATGCGTCGCGGCGCCGTCAGCGTCAGTACCATCGCCTGGGCCTGGCCCTCCTCGCTGCCCTCGTCCATGGGCTCCATCGGGTCCAGCTGCTCCGACGGCTTACGCTCGCGCTTCTTGTCCCGTCGCTGCATGCGCTTGCGGTACTTTTGCAGCTGCCGCTCCCGATGTCCGTCCAGCTCGTCGCGCGATCCTTCGCCCAGTTCGTCTGGCGCATCCTCCTCCGCCTGTGGCTGCCTGTCGCCGCCGTATTTATCACAGCTGCTGGCGGCGGGCGGCGTCGTGCTGAGCGCTATGCGCGCCCCCAGCCCGGTGGGCGTGGCCGCGCAAAGACCGCCGCCGCCCGTGGGCGTGCTGGCCGCCGGCGCGGCGCGCAGCGGACGCGGCCTGGCCGCCAGCGGCGTCACGTGCGGCAGGCCGCCGTTGAACCGCGGAAGACTCTTGACGCAGACGGCCACGCTGAAGTTCTCGGCGATGTTCACATGCGGAAAATTGTGCACGTTCGCCTTGGCGCTGAACCCGTTATCATTGTGGCTGCCGTTGCCCATGTCGTGCGGCCTGATCCTGTAGAAGATGTTGAGACGCGGCCGTCGCGCATTTGTCGTCGCCGTCGAGCTGGCGCTGTGCCCGGCCAGATCGCCCGCGTTGCTGCCGCCGGCGCCGCTGGCAAAGATTACGCGCCCGCTGTCGTAGACCGAGGGATCGCATTTGCGCAACAGATCGCACCAGGCCACGATCTGCGAGAAGTACAGCTGGCTGCGGATCGCGCTGCACAGCGACGACAACGTCATCGTCGGCGGCGGCACTCTGCGAAGGTTGGGAAATAGATTAATAAATGACATTTAAGTGGAAGAGTCTTAAACAGGTTACGAACTCTACTTCAAAGGATCCCTCCTGAAGAAAGGGTTTACCCTAATTAGACTAAGCCTAATCTAATACTTAATCTAATAGATGAAGCAACTGTGAGCAGCTTATTATTATCGCTGTCTGGTTTCCATTTTGGCATCTTTGTGCAAATAGATTGATAACAACATTAACAATATTACAAGGCTTTCTTTAAGGGATCTTTCCTAAAGGAGAAATCATCACAGAATGTGTTACCCCACAGAGAGAAGAGTGATAACTGAAGAGACTTTGACTAGGCTACCTAATTCCTGTTGGGTAACTAACTAGAATAATAATAAACTTGAAAGACTAACATCAACAAGCAAGTCTCAAAGTCCATTTTGAAGGATGCTTCCTTAAGAAGGATCATTACTCCAAATGAAACTAAGTCTGATCTGGCAATCATATTTATAAGAATTGTGAGCAAGTTATGTATTTATGATCCCTGTCGATTTACACTTCAACGTTCCTATTTAAATCTTTTTCTTTGGTTTTCTTCAAGTTCAAGAGTTCAAGAATCAGGAAAAGACCAATTGTGTGCAGAGTTTTCAAGCAATAGCCTATTATCTTTCAATACTTATTTACCAACACACATCTGTAGAAAATATACTTCTCTTTATGTCTATCCATTTAACATAGTCTAAAATAGATGCATATTTGTATATACTTTATATGATCTAAGATGAGGATAGATCCCTTCATTTAAAAGACGTTACAAAGAGCATAAGACCGGAAAAGCCAAACTGTTCTATGCAAAAGCATGCTTGACTTGCAGATACCCAGCAATTTTAATTGTGTCTTTAATAAATTGTGAGATTATTAAACTCATTTAGGGTCGTGTTTAGGGCACAACTATTTGACATATTGGGACATAATTTAATTAATTTGATTTCGGTTTTTCTTCGGGGGAAATGAAGTTGATCTTTAAAAAGAAAATGTATGCTTGATTTGGATCCCATCTACAGAAACCTATTGCCCTTCCCCAGAGGTAATCTGTTCTTGTTCCTGTTTTCATAAACATCTTATATACATTCCTAATAGGATTAGCTTAATATCTTCCACTAGCTAATACATTTTCATAATGTTATTTTTTCCTATTAATATCTAATCTTTACTAGCTATTTTTGTCTCTTCTCTTAGTAAACTTCCCAAGTTTAAGTAAGATCCCTCCCTTCGTTTCCTTGCGCTTCCTTTATAAATTCACATTGGTTTCAACTCACTTCTCCTTGCCGCTTATTATCCATTGCTCCAGCAGAATCTTATGGCCGGCGGGGCCCAAATACACCTCGATGCAGACGGGCTCGCGCCGGGCCAAAATGGCCTCCATCTTCATACAGTGGGCGCGCCAACGGGAACACTGCCAGAAAGATGGAAGATTAGTTTTTGAAAGGGCTGAAGATAAAGAGGAAGAATTACTCACGGTTATATTTACGTAAGACGTATCACAGAAATGCTCCTCAGCATCGGCGGACTCGCCCTTGGCGAGACCCATCTTTCTGAGGAACTGATCACAGTGCGGCCCGTGCTTGGGCCGCGTTGTGCAGCTGGAGCTGGTTCCGGTTCCGGTTCCGGTTCCGGTGCCGATTCCGATTCCTGCTCCAGCTGCGTTGTTGCTGGCAGTGGCTGTTGATGTGGCTGCTGCACTTCCTACTCCGACTCCGACTCCAACTCCTAATCCTAATCCTACTCCAACTCCGACTCCTCCATATGCATATGCTCCGCCTGCTGATGCACCGCCACTGAAGTTACCCGGCGTTGCCCGGCTGCAGTTGTAGTCCAGCAGGCTGGCGGCGCTGACTGTCGTCGCCGTCGTCGCCGCGGGCGAGCCAAAGCCCAGGGCCAGGCTCAGAGGTCGCGTCTCGGTGGGCACAGCGGGTCCGCCGCGCAGACAGGTGGTTGCCAGTGACTGCAGCGAGTGCAGAATGTTGTCGGAGCCATAGCCCGAGCCGGAGCCCGAACCGGGCGAGCTGGCCGCACTCGAGTTGTTGGTGGCCAGCTGCTCGCCAGGTGCGCCCATACCCAGACCCAGTCCTCCGCCTCCCCCTCCTCCTACTCCTACTACAGTTCCTGCGCGATTCAACATGACGCGTCGCACAATCTCAAAGTCGCCTCGATCCGCGTTCAGCTCGTTGATGGCCAGCGACACCAGCTCCGGCTCGGCGCTCATGCTCTGCGCTGCGGGCGACACTTGCCGCAGCTGGCACAGCTTCTGGGTCCAACGTTGATGCGTTACGCTGCTGCTGCTCGGAGTCCCGTTGCCACTGCCGGAATGTCCGTATTGGCCCAGGCCGTAGCCCGGGCCGTGCTGAGCATGGGCGTAGCCGGAACGGGGCGTGCCGCTGGCCAAGGCATAAGGATTCGTTGTTATGTTGATGGCTGCCCGCGAAGTCGATGGTCGCGGCGAGAGGCGTCCGCTGCCTGCCGGCGGCGTCAGCTGTCGCTGCTGCTGCAACTGCGACTGCAACTGTTGCTGCTGCTGCTGCTGCTGCTGCGGCGATGGCTGCTGCTGCTGCTGATACTCGTCGTCGGCAATGGGCCTGCCCTCGAGGATTAGCGAGGCCAGGCCCAGCACTATCGAGTTGTAGTTGCTTTGCTGAGCCGCCGCCGCTGCCTGCGAAGCGGCCGCCGTCGCAGCTGCGGCTCCGGCCACAGCAGCTGCTCCATTCTGGGCCAGGCCAGCGGCCGGTGGCGAATTCGTGACGCTCGTGGGTATCATGAGGAGCTGTTCCCTTTGTGTTCGCGTCTTCCCGCCTTCCGTCTCAATTCCCCCGCTTGTGTATACTTCTGATCCTACTGATCTTCTACCCCTTTTTGATGTGGTTGTCGTCCTACTCGCACCTGCACCAGAAGTACACTGTAACAAAAAGAAAAATGACATTTAATTGAATTGAACATTTATGTTTACTTTTAAAGGCCTTGTAACCAATTCAAAGAATTGCAATCATTTTTTTATGTACACACATAGAAATGCAGCTTCAATGTCAGCTAATGGAAACTAGGTCACTCGAGTCACCCTGTAGTATGCCAAATTCAATTATGCTGTGAAGGTCCCGACATACATTACATAAACTGACTGGGCTTAACTTTGGCCCAGATCCTGTGTGCTATGGCATTTCAAACGCACGAAGTTCGACACACTAACACGGCCCCAATGCGGCCCCAAAAAAACCAGACAACCAGGTCGTCACTTAATCAGGCAGCTGTTGCCAACTCATAGAACAACATAAAGAGAGAGAGAGAGAGAGAGAGCGAGGAAGGGGTAGGGTGGGTGGCAATGCATTTACAGCAACACATGATGTTGCTAAGCGTATGACGTCATTCGACAGAACAAGCCAAGCTTAGCGCGCAACATGCAGTTTGCACATAAACAAAATTCGCAACATTTCGAAGGTCAGCAGCAGCAGCGGAATTGCTGCTAAGAAAAAAAATCGCTAAAGTCGCGCTTAGCAACAATTGAACACACACTTGCGCGTACACATGTTCGGAACAGCTGTTCGTATTTGTTTTCAATTTGTTCAAGCATGTGTTGCTCAACGTTGGCAACATGTTCATCAATACCAACGAAAATGTCAGAGAGCACAAGCGTACTCGCGCTCTCTCACCCTCTTGCTCTCGCTCTCTTTCTCTTGTAAACATGTTTGTCTTTACTTTTGCTTTTGTTTTTGCGTTTCTTCTTGACCTGCATACACAATATATAACTAGCGCGCGAGATGAAGCCTATGTGTGCGTGTATGAGAGAGGCAGAGAGGTGAGTATAAATTGGTGTTAGAAAACATATGATTTTTGTGTTGGCTGCTCGCAATCAGTTGGCAATGTTTGCTCACATGTATTTGAGCGTACATGTGTCGCACGCAGTTTTGTTTATGGTCGCTCGCACACACACACACACACATATGTATATAGATAAGTACATATACACTTGGCCCACAATAGACGAGCATTCACATAGACACAACAACAACTGTTCGAACGAAAATGAGGGCAAGCGAATGGAACGTAACAGTCCAAGCAACAACAACCGCAACAGTAGCAGCAGCGAAGTTTAATAATATTTGATTACATTATCGCGCTGTTTCGCTTTTTGCATATGTTCACACATACACATATTTATTATTTATGCACATTTAACGTTCTCATTTACTTTTGGGCACCAGGAAAAAGGCAAACAGTTATCTTTGCTAGATTTGACGCAGTTGAAAATACGCGACAACTCGTAACGAAATTGAACGTGGCATTTATGTTAGGGGGAACAGAGTAGCGAAAAGAATGGAAGATTGAGAGATGTGCCGTTGAGTGAACGGTATTTTGATATTTTGGCAGAGCACAACATGCTTAATCAATTGCACTTTTTGTTTTTGTTTGCATTGTGAACTAATTTAGTTTCGTTTTGGTCGCCGTCCTTGGCATGCTTTTGATTTTGCAATAATTGTTGTTGGTGTCTGCCCGAGTCTCTCTCAGTATATATGTATGTGTGTGTTTGCGTTATTTTTGCTGAGTGCGTTTTGCTTATGCATTGCACCTTTTTTTTTTTAGTATTTGAGACGTATTGCAAAATTTGCATTATTTTGACTTTTTATATTACATTGTCGCTGCTTATCTGCGTTATGTAAACTGCGGAAAGGAAGCAAACAAACAAGAAAACAACAACAGTGAAAGGTATATTGAAACGCCGTCGCTAGATGGCGCTGCATGTCAACCGAGAAAACCCGTTCACAATGGTTCGTTCGTTCGTTTGAAAAGCAAAAAGTGTTGCAATTTTTTGAAAGAAAAAAAAAACAAGTTCCGACGCTGTCGTCGCCTTTCGCTTCCTTTGCTTTTGGCAGCCACCATTTGATTATGAAATGCGCCACAGGCAACGGAAATATCGCTGCTGACGCTATTGATATCGTTGCTGTTGTTGTGGTCGTCAAATGCTGTCAAATGCAAAAGTTTCCAAGCATGTCAGCCATTTAGTTCACGCGCACTCGCCCAAACAAATGCGTCACAGCATCTGTGCATATGTAATGTACTTTAACTGTATCTTCATATATATGCAAGAATTCACTTAATGCACACTTTAAAATGTGTCATAAAAGGCGGAAGTGAGACAGCGCAGACAACTCATCGCAATTAAGACAGCTCAGTGTTGCATTACACACACACACACACACACACACTAAGGCACACACACATAAATACATATGTACATCTTTCTGACTACCTATCGCTGTCTTTTTAACCATATTGAATGCCATTGCACACGCGCTGGCCAATTAATAAGTAAGCATGTAAATGTGTGTGTGTGTGTGTGTGTAATATCCACACACACATGCACACATACACAGTTCACAGATGACTTTGATTAGACAATAGAGCTTTTCAAATCGCTGTTGGCCTCGTTGTCGACCTTACAAAGTGCCCATATTACAAACTACCTAACTATCTATCATCTATCTATCTATCTATCTATCTTTATACTATGTACATGTACATATCTGTGCCCACAAATAGGTTTTTTTTTCATGTGCACAACCCTCGTTTGCCGCCTTTTGGCGTTTCACAGCTGAGCGAACGTTACTTTTGAAAAGGGCCGCACCTACAAACAAACAGATACGGATATGGGTTCGCTTTGAAGTGCAATATACAAGCATATTCATATTTACATATGCATGTAGGTATGTATGTATGTATGTGTGCAACTTATGTACATGGGCTAGAGAGGCCATGAGATAACGCATTACACGACTTTGGCTAGCTGAAATCGTACAATTTTTACACGTGTCCAAAACTCAAGGTTTTTGAATCGAAATTAAATGGACGCAGAAAAAATGCAAAGAAAAATGACGCTGTGGCAATGCCGAACTTTGAAATGCCTCGTAAAATATAACTTGAATTACTTTTTTTAATTAATACCATATTGTTTAATATTTCTCATTTCAATACTAAATCAGAGTGATATCTCTTTAAGAGTTTAGGCTCATTTAGAAAACCTTAGTTTATGTATGCATTTTTTTTAGAGCCAAATAAATTCAATTCAATTGATTCCAAGTTGTCCAAGCTTACCTTTCGTAATTTTGTTAAAATTCCATTATTTTAGCTGTGTTGCTGCAATTAGAATGGGAGAATAAACGTTAGTTAATTGCAACTTATCAAGGTTATACACATTTAAATATATATGCATGTATATAAGAAAAACCTGTACATAATAAGGCATTGTTCAGATAGCGCTTTTATCTGTGCTCATTGAATAGGGCATAAATTAATTGCTGTAGTCAAGCACAAATGTTAAACTGTTCGATAGAGACACCCTGTTTCTTGCACAATGCTAACCAAAGAGTTACATAGCTTCGTTTACGCTCTCGCTTGCTCGCTCTCTTACACAATTACTCTCCCATACACATACAAAGACAGAGCGTCGCTCACATGTGCGCAAGTAAATGGGGAAAAGCAAAAACAAAACCACACGATTAAATTGTAAACAAACGCAAAGCAGCAGCAGCAGCAGCAGCATTTGCGTCTTTTTCTTGCTCTGTTTTTGCTCTTCCTCTTTGTCTGTAACGTGAGCACGTGAGTACGTTCGCTTCCACAATTGGGAGTGTGCGATTGCTGTTGGGGCACGTTTCCAGGAGAGAAAGAGAGGTGGCGAACAGTAACAGGACAACGAGACGCAATTACTTACAAGTGTGAGTGTGTGTGAGTATTGTGGCGGCAGCAGTGCGTTTATTTATAGCCAAAAATAAAGAAACAAAAAAAATGAAAACGCTGCCGCTTTGCAAATTGAGAGCAAACGCACATTTAGAACTGGGAGTTAAAGAAACGTATTGAAGAGGAGCGCAAAAGCAAATGACCGCTCGACCGAGCCAAGTAGATGTGGAAGAAATGAAGAGCCAATGCCTCCTGCGCATTCACTGCATGATTTTATTTTTACTTTTTTGTTTTCTTTTTTCATTTTGCTTTCTTATTTTATTTAATTATGGCATACCAACAACTTTTTCCATTCGTTTTCGCTATCTGCATCGCACACACTTTCAGCTCTCCGCTTCTCATTTACATTACCAACTGCGCACGTATAAAATTACACGCGACGCGACGCATTTTGTGTTTTGTATTTATCGGTCTTCCATTTGCTTCTTTCTTTTTTTTTTTTTTTTTTTTTGTTTTTTGTTTTACAGTTTCCGAATCAAGCAAACCAAATGAATAAGGTAGAAACAGCAACAAAACGAAAGCAAAACAAAATTGGTTTTTGGTCTTTCATATGGATGTGAGTATGTTTCTGTGTATATGTGAATGTGTACAAAAGATAACAACAGCTGTTTGCTGCCTGTTTTGCTTTTTGCTTTTAATTTGGGACTCGCATTAGATTGTCCATTTTTGGGCATGGTCTTATCTATTAGGCACAATCGTATATAAGCCCGTACATATGTATGGGAATATATAGATAAAAGGTGAAAGCTGTAATAAATCTAATTGGCATATAAAATTAAAGCGCTACTGTTAATTAATGTTTGTAATTAAGAGCACGATCATGCTGAGATCGAAACAGATCACAAGCTCGCGTGCTCAGCCCTGGTAATCATAATAGAACAACAATTTACTATTTCTAATTATTGGTTCAGCTAACTAAATTGAACTGGTTCGAATTGGATAAATGTTTTGGATTGACCTTGATTTGTATTTGTACGTTTGCTGATCGTAGGCAACATAATGTTTAGCATGTATTCATTTATTTATGTAAAGCTGATGTTGCGCAACGGAACGGTCCAATTCTAAAGTTCTTATCGTTTGACGGGCTGTTCACAAGGCCAACGGCTGTAAATGAGTTAACGAGCGGCAGCTGTTGAAGCTCTAACTAGCAAATGCACGAAGTGGTCTCTCTGGTTCACACCTGTGCCGTTACAGCTGATTGTGGCGCAAGTTGGCAACGCCACGCCTGTAAAAGTTGACAGTTTGTGATAAACGATCCACCTCATATTCGTGTTGGTGTGTAAATGTGTGCGTGTGTGTGAACAAGAAAATGTAGAAAAACGACGACTTTACGCCACAATTAGAAAATGTGTGTCAATTATATGACAAACAAAAAGTAGAAGAAAAAAACATAAACTCAACCTCAAGTATTTTTCCTGACTTCACAACACACACACACAGACACACACAAACAAGTAATTCGAGGGAGTGGAGCGAACAAGAGAGTGAGCGAACGAACGAACAAACCAAGCGGGAGCGTTATTTGAATTGCTTTTCTGTTATTTATTTGTTATACAAGCGCAAAGCCAACGCTGAAGGGGGCGTCGCATAGTCTCCCAGAGTGTTTGCCTGTGCATATGTGTGTGTGTTTGTGCGATCTGCAATTATTCAACTTTGACGCTGACTAAAAGCTTAACAGCGTGTGTCACTCTGGATGTGTATGTGTGAGTGTGTTTTTGACTGTGTGGGTGGACAAGCTTATGAGCTTTACCTATTACGCTGTTATTGCTGTTCTGCGCCAGGCATTACGTCACCAACACATGCGCAACGCACAGCTGAGTGCCCACAGCGACGACGTCACACGCAACACACACATATGCAAACAACTGTAAGTGAATACATTTGTATATATGTAGTAAATACAAACCTTTTAGTGAAATTTCTAACTGTTGTAAACACTTTCTCGCTGTCGAAACTTTAAAAACTGCTCAATTGATTAATTGTAGCTGGCATTTTCAACTGTTCTTTCTGTTTGCATAATTTTAGCTCTTTACTGCGGCTGTAGTTTTTTGTCGCCGTTGTTGTTGTTGGTTTTGTTGTTGCTGTTCTTGCTTTCGCTGATGATGTGTTTGCTTTGTTTTAGTCCTTAGCGGCTGACAACGGCAGCAGCATACCAAATGTGAACGTAGCATTTGAATTTTCAACGGTTTTGCGTTGCGTTTTCAACGTGAACTGAATTGAATTGAATCAAATCGAAACGGATCGAAATAATTTAAATTGAATTGAGTTGAAGAATTAACGGAGGACGTTCGCTTCACATATACACATTCACTCACACGCACGCACGCACGCTAGCAGTCTCTGTCGCTCTTTGGCACTTTGTCTCTCTGTTTACTCCGCACGAGAACGCGCAACAAAACATAAAAGAAAACAAACGTCAGCAGGCCAAACAACTGCGAGAGTGGCAAACTTTGCACTGGGCACTGGGGCGACTGACGAAACGCAAAAAATTATTGAAAAACTTGTTCACACTGCTTAGATTTTGTTTTTTCGGCTGTTTTTGTGTCTCTTGCACTTTTGCCTTGCCTTGCCACCAGCTACCCAAGTTAGCTGCTTGAGCTTTTCGCCTTGTTGTCTCACGATTTTGGACCTGGGACGCTTAGATGTTGTCGCTTGCGCTGTCGCTGCTTGAATGAACGCGAGCGCTGCCAGCAACTTTCTAAAACAGCTGAGCCAGCCACACGACGCGACGCGAAGGCATCGAAACACACGCCAGAAAATACATACATATGTACACATTGGCTGCTTGCTTTGTTGCTTGTGTATACGTTGTTTATATACAGCGCGAACGTGGCTTATGTACTAGTACTTGTGTGCTTGTGTGTGTGCGAGTGTGTTATGTACGGAAACTACGTCGTTCATTTATTTATGTACACATTTATGTACATAGCTAGTTTTGGCATGGCAATATACGTAGCAGCCGATAAACGCTGTTAGCAACAAATGTTGCTAAGACCGTTGTTGCTGCGTCAACAATGTTGCTGCGCATGTATACAAAAATCATATGGAATTTCCACTCGTTAGCGAGCAAGAGAGAGCACACGAAGAAGAAGCAGACAAGGCAAAACATATGCGCGACAAGTAAATAAGCAATGATTACCTATGTGTAGCTACACATGCATGTACATATAAAGGCAAATTGTTGGTGGTGTTCGTGATAGCGTTTCAATAACAAAAGCGAACCATGCAGACAAAGCGACACATACACATACACCGAACCCGTTTCCATATGTTTGACGGCTGCTGCTGGCGCTGCTTCTGTCAGGTCGTTAAGTGCTGATGTTGCTTTTGCTTTTGCTTTTGCTTTATATACGCTTTATTCTATTGCCTGCGTCTCCGTTTGTGTGTGTGTGTGTGCGTACTTGTTGGTTCGCTTGCTTTGCAAATGAAATAAATAAACAACGCAAAAACGCATGCGCCGCCGTCAGCGACCCAGACAACAACAACATCGACGAGAGCAGCATCAAGGTTCGATTTGTTTGTTTGCTTTATGATTTCTTTCAATGCAACGCCTTATCAGAAACACCCGCATACATACAAACATAAACAGATATGCATACATATTTGATTGTTTTTTTTTTCGCCATTACCCTGCTGATGTGACTTGCGATTTACAGTTCGCCCTCTGCGTACAGCGCCGCGCACCCAAATACAATCACTTGTCGCGACGAGGAAACTTTAATGACCCAAGAAGCCAAAGTTTGAGGACACGGCGACGGCGACCGACAACAAAGACTCTGCAAAGAACCACCACAGCAGACAAAGAAAACGCTCGTCGCTCGGCGTCTTCTCTTGTCTGGCCCGTTCTCCTTTTGCTCACTTATGTTTGTATGACTATATGTATGTATGTATGTATGTGCATGCATGCGTTTGTATGTATTTATGTATGTATGTATTTATTATTATGTCTGTCTGTCTCCTCCCGTGCCAAAACAGGAAAGCAAAGAAATTGTTGAACCCTTGAATTTGGGATTTGTCTGGCGTATGAACCCACATGCATACATACACATGTATAAACATACATACGTACAAAGAGGAATAAGTCACAAGGAAACTTTATAAATTCGAATTTGGTTTTGTACGTTCTTCACAAGTTGTCTTCCCCACGTGCTTTTTAAACAAAGACAAAGTATTTGGTAACTTTTAATTAAGCTATAATGAAGCTTAAGCCAAGCAGATAATTGTTCATTTTTAATTAACCATTGTTAATGAAAATGTATCTTTAATGGTATTTACTGAAAATCACAGTCAAAGATATTTTAAATGGGGAATAAAGAATACTTTTAGTTATTTCCACAATACATTTGATATTTCATCATTTATTTGGTTGACCTTGGCTGACTTTGCCCAACAATTGAATCATCTCTCCTAAGACAAGGCCTGCTCAAACATGTTTCCTGCCTAAGTTCGACGGTCAGACCCGCAAAGTCCGTCAGCTTATCGAGGTCTACCGACCAAATAGATAAGGAGCCAGTTTCGTCTACAAATTTGACGCTATGGTTTCTCATATTGCGTACTTGCTTACTTTACTTAGTGGTAGGTACAAAAAAGAAAAAAAAAACCTGCTCAAGCCTCGACAGAATCATATTCAAAAAATTTTCCATGCTTCTAATGCTGAAAAAACAGCAACAACACGACACAACGGTAAAAGTAGCTGGCAGGCCAAAAAAGGTGCGTCGCAGCTGGAACAACAACGAAGTTAGAAACAAGCCGATAAAGATGAAGATGAAAATGAAGATGAAGTCACTCACAGCCTAAAATTGTTTGAAAAGCCCTCCATGGCGAAATTGTCTAGTCTTTGTTACGAACAATAGCACGACTGTGGAAATACCCTAACTATAACGAAATGTGTTCATAAATAGGTACTACTTATATTATTATTCCAAAAATAAATGTTAATACTCTATGTCAATATAAGACTTTATTTATAATCGTATATTTTATGACACATACTTTGATTGCTTTGTTTAAGTACGCAGTTTCATATTTGTGATATTAAATAAATCACAAAATCACAAATCACTACATTTTAAAAAATGTAATAATTAGCACCAATGTCTTCAATTTAGAAACAATATTTGGTTTAAATTGTGTAGTCTATTTAAGTATATTTCAGCCACTTTTTAAGTACACGTAACTAGACATTCGAGAATTGCTTTCAAGTTCACATTAAACGGATATATAATTATCGATAAAAATGAACATGTGTACTTTATTATTAAAGAGAACATAGCAGCAAGGTCAAAGTGTGATAAACCCTTTAATAGACATCATAAGCTTCTATTAGTGTATGTTTGTATATAAATAGATAGCACATATATGTACATACATACATAAGTGTTTGTTTTAATTTTCGCCTAAGTTAATTGCTTATATTTTACGAACATTAATGGGCACACACTGTTTCAAAGTTGTTGCTGTGTATACGTATGCATGCTTCATGTGTGTGCATTAGCGTTAGGGGGCGGGGGTATGCCAAAAATGTTGCTCTCATTTCGGTATGCTCTTACTCTTTTCTCGCTCTCTCTCGCTAAGCGCAAAGCTTTCAAGTTTCACAGCTGCTGCTGTTGTTGTTGAAGAGTCGTGGGGGGTTAGAAGAAGAGAGGTGTTGATAAAAAGGGCAGCGCTTCTTTTAGCATGTGTGTGTGTGTGGGTTTATTGCTTTGCATGTGCTTGTGTTTGTGTCTGTTTGTATGTGCGCAGTTGTTTTTAATTGTTGCGATCAGCTGTTTTGAGAATAAAACGGTTAAAAACCTTACGAAAGCAAAGACACATTATGATATAATAAAAGCAACAGCACTAGGCGACATATTAACAAAACGCACTGTTTAAATATTTATTGACGCATTAATTTAACCACGGAAAACTCGGCCAACTTTGTATCAGCTGTGTGTAGTGTGTGTGTGGGTGCCGTATTTAACATAACTTATAAATTATAGAGCGCTTGCTTTTGTTATGGTCCGCACGTTGCTATAAATGTGAAATTGTGTAGAACGCAATTGTTGAAATTGTCGAGTATGTGCTTCTGTGGTTGTGTATGTGTGTGTGTGTGACGGCACTGTAAATAGGTGAGTAGGTGTGTGTGTGATGCGACCATTGGACTGACGCTTGAGATTGATTGCGAGCAAATATAGACGCTTGGCAGACGATTGTTATACAAGGGACGTAGCTGTGTAAATACGTTTACATACGCACATACATATACTATATGTACATACATATATAGTTTAAACACTATTCCATACATACGTACACACGGATATGCACGCCGTTTACTTATGGGGGTCCTCCTCCACCCAACTAATGCGTAGATATTTATTACCTCGCTACAAACAAACAGTTCCTCAAGGCAGCGAAAAGAGTTGTCACTGTAACCAAATATTTGCAGTTGGCTTTATGTTGGTCTGTCCGTCTGTTTGTGTGTGTGTATTTAAGTTGCATTAAGAGCAGGGTTGTCATATGTCCCACGAATTTACCCCCAAAGTAGTTTTGCCTTTATATTGACTTCACCACTTTAACAACATTTTGTGAAGAAATTAAAACTTCTTATTAAAATTCATAATGAAAATATTTTTTTTATCGGAATTAATTTTTGGAAGCACTTACAACTGTCGAAGCCTTGGCAAAGTTAATTTAATGAGCGAGGAAAAGAGACACAAATGTGTGGGAGAAGAGTTCTCCTTATGGTGATGGACGCAAATTTATCGAAATCAACAATCGAAAAGAAGTCGACTTTCTTACACAAAAAACATTTTCTTTTACTCAATTTACTAAACGCAATCGCTTAAAGATTTAATGCTTTCATATAAATAAACATAAATGTAATATTCACTTAAATAAGACTTTTATGCACATGCAAACAACAACAACTTATAATCACGAACCGGACTTCAGCAAATATCTTTTAACTTTTAAAATGAAACACGAACCTCTAGTTGAAATAATGTCAAAGATATCGACAAAAAACTTGTTATTTAATACTAGGCAAGTTTTATTGACCAATTTAGGGAAGTTTCTAAGCCAATTATCTTTTAATATTGTGGTACTTAATAACATTTGCGCAACAAGTGAAAAACTTTATACTCTTTCAACAGCTCAAGATAAAAATAAACAAGCTAGCAATAACTTTCAAGTGATTAAGATATTCCATAAAATGACTAATTTATTGATATGACAATATTTCCAACAAATGAATATAAAAATGATTATTTTATGTAATAAACATGATTAGCCTTATGATTGCACTGAAATCGGTTCATACATGCATGTATGTATGTATGCACTTATGTATGTATGTATACAGAGAAGCAACTATGACATACAGTCATGAACATACAAATAGAAACAATTATCATTATGTAACAATTATATACATACATATATGTATATTATAATGTATTTAATATTTAAACAAATTTATTAAGTTAACCTACTAATCCACATAAAAATAGCATGTATGCAATATAACAAAAGTCATAATTCAAATTAAAAAACTAGTACGAATTTTGTTGGTCAACTAATTTAAACATTTTTTTCTTTCCTCATTTAACTAAGGGAATTTACAGTTTCCATAAAAGGGAATTCTTATTCATTACTCTTTAGTAAATTCCATATTTTGGATAACAGCTTCACATCTGCGACTCATACTTTCTACGAGCCTTTGGCATGTTTCATTCCGAATAGAGTTTCACAGTTTTGTGGACTCCCGTTTGTGCTTGTTTGTACATGCATGTGATTTGCACTCAAGTACTTATGCCCAAATGCGGGCAGTGACGCATTGGACAGCGCATACACACACATACATACGAACACACTCGCGGACACACACATGGAAAGAACGGGCGAGTAAACTTTGCGAATAGAGAAAATCACGTAAAATTCAATTTTGACCACTGGCAGCAGTTTCACGAGTCGAGTTCAAGAATTAGGCGTCACATCTTGTCGTGCGATGACTCCATGCTGTTTATTTTTGTAAGCAGAACAAAAATACATATATACAAAATGTATGTATATAAACACACACACACATGTACATACTTGTATCTAAGCAATTTGTTTTGTGCTAACGTGTTTGGAGAAATTGAATGTCTCTGGCTGAACGAGTGTGTCCGTGTGTGCGTATGTTTTTGTTTGTGTGTAATAATAATACGCAAATTCCATCAAAACAATGCACACGAAATCAATCAAAGCGAAACCAACCAAGTCTGGCAGCTCTCGTTCCACCAGCCGCAAATGACTTAGAAGAGAACACATGTATGTGGGCGGGTGAGGCGGATTTAATGAAAACAAGAACGAAAACCATTGCTGTAACTGTTATTGAAGGGTACCACGAGACATCTACATGCCATGACTCCCACTAAACAGTCGCCGCCCCTTTTTGCCCTCTCCAATAGCCCATCGCAAAACATAGCACGAACTGGCGTCCATCAGCTGTCTACATTTTGGTGGGTTCAATGGCTCTCTGGCAACGCTCGAATGTTACGCTCTTTATTTTCTTATTTTCTTCTTTATTATTATTTTTTTTTTGCGCACACGTTGTCCAAAGTCATTCAACCCAAAAACAAAATAACGTAAAATAAAACGCAAAAGGAGGCGAGCGACGCGTCGCGACGACTGCGACAGCAACGGAACGGGAAGCAGAAGCAGCACCACCAGCACCAGCAGCAGCGGCGAAGGCGGGTTCACTGTGCGCTCTCTCCCCTTTCCCCTCTCTTCCTGTGCCCCGTTAGCTTAGCGTCAGTTAAACAACAACAACAAGCAGCAATGGGGAATAATTTGAAAATATTGCGTAGCGTGGGTCTCAAAAACGAAAGCGCAGCGACATATGAGACTCGCTGCTTCTGAAATACGCTGCTCAGATTGGTCAGTGTGACCAACCCCCCACAAACCGCAAAACCAACTCAACTCAAACAGTTGAAGACAGCACTCAGGATGTGCTCATTGAAACTTCCATGCAAAGAGAATTAAGCACAAATGACAGATCAATTTTAAATGGATGACAAATCTAAGTCTTTACGTATGTCTAACTGTTGTTGTTGGTGGATAGAACCTCGTTCGCTTGTATAACGACCATATTCCATTTCCAGCAATGTTTTTGAACTATTTTTTTATCAATTCACACCAATATATAACGCTGAACTGTGGCCAGACCTTCCCCCACTTCCCAGCGACTGTCAGATAATCAGTCGCTGCGCTGTAGTTGATTAGACTAGACCACTGTGAGGTTTGTTTCTGTTATCTGCCCGCAGGCCCATATCAAATGTACCAGCTTGGACAGTTTGTCTGACGCTTCCAAAAAGAACGAGTATTTTGTACTTGCACGACTGTATAATACCCTAGGAATACTCTAAATGTGCAATTATCCAAAGCTAGAAGTTGTACTTAGTATTTATAAGTATTTTGCAATTTTATAAAATATTTTTATCATTAAATATATATATATAATAAATATATTAAATATTTTACAACGTTTATGAAGTGAAAAGCTAACTTTTATGATTTCAACAAAAGACTTGACACTTTATAAAATAGTAAGCCTAATAAAAAAGTACCTGCAGCATTATTTTAAACCGTATAAAGCCGCACATTTATTTATTATATATACAGTTGTGCAAAAAATAATAGTAGTGCCGCACTTCACCACTTTCAAAACTGGATTTGAAACCCTTCCAGTTTTCCAAATTTTACAAACTTTACAGTTTTGGAAAGCCTAAAGTATACCCTTTATGACTCAGAAAAAACCTCATTGCATTTGGACTTCTTCTTCTTATTATTCATGTTCTTACACAAATACCCAAAAAATGGCTGCAAAAAATAATAGTAGTGCTGGGAGAAGGTACTCCAAAAAAATTAAAAATCCAAAGAAAAATACAAAGTAAAG